>JAVANC010000028.1:31416144-31444564 GCA_033319125.1 Parnassius glacialis | reverse complement strand
GAACCTAATATTGGGATATTTCTATATTCCAACAACACGTACTCTTTTTCAATGCCCTGCTCTTTACACTTTCTTAACATATATTTTGCAACCCCTACCATTATTTCAATAAACTCATTAGATCTATACTAGGACTAGATGTGATAATAAAAAAAAACACAAACCTTTGCAAAAGAATAAAACTCTTTTTACTCTTTTACAAAGGAGGAAGGAATTAAATGGCATATTGTCTGCTCCCACAATTTGTGGTATAATATGTATAGCAAAAACATTTTACAAATCTTAATAACTGTCGATGCAGACATTGATTGGACTTTTACTAATTACTAATCAGCTATAATCAAATAATTGTTGTTTGCATAATGTATAAGGTAACAAATTAACATCACTACCAATATCCAATTTAAACCTACAATTAACACTTCCTTCTAACAGTAACTCTCGAAACCAATTAATTGCATTACCAACTTTTGTAATTACTGAATTACAATAGAACTCCTCTATTTCAGTATCTTGTTCCGATGTAACAGATTTTACAGTTTTCGATCTACACAAAGAAGCAAAATGATTCAACCAATTACATTTAAAACATTCCTTATTTCGTGCTGGACAAATTACACTAGAGTTGCCATGACGACACCCACACAAATTGATAATGTCAGATGCTGAAGTCGTGAACAAAATGGATGACCTATTTTTGTAGAACCCATTTTCATTGCCGTATGCAATTACATTAAGACTTACCTCTTTATCTTGAACTTCCATTGCTTGCTTTTTTGTTACTTCGACTAATCGGAAACGGCTAATTACCTTTTCTGTTGGAATATCACCTTCCACAACTTTTTTCTTTTGGGTCTCTAAATCATTGCATCCTAATACCGATATATCCCGTATCGCCTTATCTTCAGCTAAAAATGCACAATTCTTCATTTACCTCTTCACATCTGTCAAGAAGGAGTCGAATCTTTCGCCTTCTTCTTGTTAACGTGTATAAAATAAATATCTTGCATGTAAAATATTCTTTATTGATTCACAATAGTCTGATATTATTTTATGGCCAACTCTACTAGGATCGTCAGAATCATCATCACAGTCCTACACAAGTCCAATGTTCAACATAGAACTTCCCCAATAAATGCTACTAAACACAGTCCTAAGGAGGCAGCGATCGACATTCTGCTCGTCAGTCTATCTAGTGGGATGTCATTCCAATTACCGGTACGAAGTTGCTCCTCGAGAACCTTTCTTCCCCATCGGTTGTTTCTGGAAAAAAAATTTAAACATGGCTTAAAAACTAAGATTAGTACTCGATATATTAATATTGTTTGTAGAACTACGATGTGATAATTCAAAATTATTGAATAGAAGTTACTTTTGAATAATTTAGTAGACGATATGTTGTCTTCTTTTTAAAGAATATATATGACAAGCGAGCACATAGTCCACCTGATGGTAAGTGAATACTGCCGCCTATAGACATATACATCTACCTTCAATTAAGAATGAAAATGTAGATGCGTTGTCACCCCTGAGGATTAAAATGGAATGCATCTTTACCAGTAAAAAGGGTCTAGAGTTCATGAGAGTGGCAGGGAAAAAAGCGGCTAGTATTTGCCATGTGAACGGAATGGGGGAGCTCTCCCACCGGGCAAGATGTGCAGCCCGAGATGCTTCCAATGCTACTTGTGTACAGAGCTGTTCTATATATACCAAGTGCTTCGGAACTTTTATGGAACGATTTACGCTTCGGTGCGTTTTGTTTGTCGCCCGACGACAGCGCGGTCTATGGTGCAGTCTAGTTGTCTACAAATGTGCAAGCGCCAAGCATTGCCTTGTAGTCTGTGGTGAGTCGAGAAGAAGGGTAGTAATCTGCGAGAGTGTCGTGAATTAGAGGCGAGCAGTAAGGCTCAGAGCCGCGCCGAAGACTGTAGCGCAGAGAGTAACTTGAAAAACCAGGAAATATTATTCCAGTGCTGCGATGAACCTTGTAAGGTTAGGTGGCTTGTGATGTGGATTTGAAGACTGCAGAAGACGTATCTCAGTAGTGAATAGTGGGGGTTCTTGAGGATAATGACGAAAGATATTGACGAAGGCGGATAACGATATGACGGCACTGTCGTCACGCCACATAGTAAAAGGAATATCAGGAACGTGCATAATTATGTAGCCAGAACATATTATGAGATCATACTATATGTGGTATAATTTTTTAGACATTATTAGCCTAAAGCACAAAGTGCTACAGCGACATGATTGTAAAAAAACGAAGACAAATGCGTTGATATTAACGCAACACTCAGAAAGATAGATTAGAATGAATTTTTATCTAGTTTAAAAATATGGTTAGAGGTGATTCACAGAAAATGACATCACAATCCCGATTTGCGATAAAAATAATAATATATGAATAATATTAAAATAAGATGTTACAAAGCTTACTAAAGCCTCTTTAAGTTCTACACTGATCATTTGTTTGATTTGACGGCTCCCTGGCGTTGTGGCGCTTTAGCACTGCAACTCATTGCGGCCTTTAGGCTGCGGGTTCAAATCCCACACGGAATAAGAATTTTATGGCCTATAAATAATTGCTATGCGTTCGGATTTTAGTGCTTGTGAAATTTATGTATGTAAAATGCCGCCACGATACAGAAGAAAATCCTAGTTCGAAGGTAATTTTTTGAAAAAAAAAGAAAGAAAATATGGATACAAATTATGTGTTAATATATTTTTCATCGCATAATCGTCATTTCGACGTTAATTAAAATATTTATGATATGATAATTACTCACTGCTCTGTACGTAAATACAATAAAAAAATTAAATATATTTTGGTGTATTTACCTGGTTCATTTCATCTACACAAATATATTTCCCCGACAGAAATCTCTGATCTGAGGAGAAACTTAAATTTCCCAATGTTAGGTTTATGCAAGTGGTATCATGATTTAATCAGCACGCCGAAGAATATTTATCACAATGCTTATTAAATAAATAAAACAACAATATGTTGTTTTTATGTGAATCTTTAAAATATTTTCGTTTTAGATAAGGTCAAGGTAAGGGGTCATTGTAGAAGCGTGCTCGTCGCGACCCCTGCCAGCCCTTTTCAGGGCTGCAATTCTACTCAGCTGCGCACCCATGCCAACGAGGGTTAGGGCGTCCCCCCAAGGCGACGCACACCAGCTCGTCCCCGTTGGTGTGGAATGCAACGCGCAAAGTGGCGATAAGGACCGCCACCCGTCACGCACAGCCCGACACGGCGGAAGGTGGAGGACAGAGTGCAGAGTTGGCACGTGGAATGTTAGAGGAGGCATGAAAGATAAGATGAATGAGTTGATTGAAATAATGAAAGAAAGAGAATTAGATGTCGTGTGTATGTCGGAGACCAAACGGAAGGGCAGTGGTACTGAAGAGCTCCCTGGCGGGGCGTTAGCTCTATGGTCCGGAGTCCCGGAGATCGAGAGCGCTCGCCAGGGAGTGGGGGTGCTGCTGTCTTCTCGGTTGGTCGATGTTATGACTGAATATAAGGTTGTGAACTCAAGACTTCTCTGGGTTCGCTTTAAATTGGGACTGACGAAGTTATTCCTTTTGGCTGTTTATGCGCCGGTAGCTTCGTCGTCCAGGGCTGAGCTGGAGGAGTTTTGGGAGAATGTAAGAGAAGTTCTAGATTTGGCTAGGGGAAACGAAAGAATTGTTGTGTGTGGTGATTTGAATGGATGGGTTGGTACCGCTTGACCAGGGTACGAGTCGGTGCTTGGAAAGTTTGGCGATAAAAGGGTTAATGATGCTGGCAAGCTTATACTGGCGGTATGCAAGGAAAAGGGTCTTCTTGTGACAAACACTATGTTTAATCACAAGAAAATCCATATGTATACTAGAGAAAGAAAGAATGAGAGAAGTATGATCGATTTGTTTCTGGTGGATGACCGACTGCGAAAACAGGTGATGGATACGCGAGTGTTCAGGGGTGCTGACCTGGGAACGGATCACTATCTAGTGATTACTAGATTTAGGGGTATGTTCGCGGGTTGGCGCTACCGGACGGCGGTAACAGAACCACAGTCGGTCTGTCGCATCCGAAGCTGGAAGCTTCAGGAAGCGGATACTAGGGACAAATATCATGCGAGGGTAGCCGAAAAGCTTGACACCATCGATGGCAGAAATGAATGCGTGGAAAGAACATGGCAATACCTTAGGGATGGAATGGTAAGTGCAGCGGAAGAAGTGTGTGGAACAATAAAAAGAGGCAGTTGTAAAAGAAGAGATGCATGGTGGAATGATGAAGTGAAAGAATCGGTAGAGAAGAAGAAGAAAGCATGTTTAGACTACTTGGCCTCTAGTAATGATAAGGATATGAGAGAGAAGATGAAAGAAAGATATAAGCTGCAGAAAGTTCACACGAACGCATTGATTGAGGAAATGCGTGAAAGGTGTAGAATGGGAAGCGGATGAAAGGTTGTCGCACAACTTTAAGGAGAACTCCAAACTCTTCTGGAAAGAGGTTGGAAGGACCCGAAGTGGTGCGACGGCCTTAGAATGAACAAAGTGCTTTCGAGAACTAATGACGTCCTCACAGAAAAATCGGACGTCATGCAGCGATGGAGCGAATTTTATAGAGAAATGTATACGTGTGATGATCTTAGTGAGGGATCCGGGGATGACGCCGTGACTGGTACGCCAGACCTGGACCTCGATGACACTGAGGTCATCAGTATGAAAGAGATTGAACGTGCGATTCGAAGTTTGAAATGTGGTAAGGCTGCGGGACTAGACAGAGTTACTGCTGAAATGGTCAAGTATGGTGGGCCTCGCGTCTGGGACAGCTTTTATCTGCTGTGCAATTTGTGCTGGCGGACGGGGGATGTCCCCGGATGATTGGCAATCCGCAGTCATTGTGCCTTTATATAAAGGTAAAGGTTCACATTTGACTGCGGGGTGCTATCGGGCGATCAGCTTGACCAGTTTAGCAAGTAAAGTTTACTCGAAGGTTTTGACACGTAGGATGCAAGAGAAATCGGAAAGATTTCTATGGGAGGCACAATGCGGATTTAGACCTGGAAGAGGATGCACGGATCAAATGTTTTCTCTACGCATGATCACGGAAAAGCTTCTGGCTGCTAACCAGAAGATTTTCTGTGCTTTTGTGGATCTTGAGAAAGCATTTGATAAGGTTGTAAGGAAGAAAATGTGGGAAACTGTTGCCGGGGTACGGTGTGGATGGTCGATTGCTAAGGGCTGTGGCAGTCACTTAACTGTGACTGTAAAGCCTGTGTGCGGGTAGTGCATGACCTGTCTTATGTCTTGTCTTGTGTTTAGCGTCCAAACGGGCGTAAAACAGCGTTGTGTCATGTCTTCCTGGCTGTTCATACTATATCTCGACAGCTGTTTACAGAAGCTGAAAGATAGCTGTTTGGGTGTGAAATTGGGTGGCATAAAAGTAAATTGTCTGCTGTATGCTGATGATGCAGTGCTTATTGCACCATCAGGGGCAGAACTGCAGGCATTAGTCACGTGTATGAAAGAGGAATGTGAAATTAAAGGTCTCCGTTTGAATGCTAATAAAACTAAGGTTCTGGTATTTGAAAGGGACGAAGAGAGAACGAAGTGTGAAATATGGGTAAATCAGGAATGTCTAGAACAGGTAAATGAAATTGTATACTTGGGGAGTGCTTTTAGCCGGGATGGAAGATGTGATTTAGATGTGGACAGGCGTGTCGCTGCCGGAAACAAAGTCAATGGTGCCCTGACTGCGTTAGTCAAAAGGCAAGGCGTAGTGAAGAGTGCACGCCTTGCAATACATAACGCAGTGTTGGTACCGACTTTGTTATATGGCAGCGAAACCTGGGTGTGCCAGAAGAAGCATAAAAGCAAGTTGAATGCAGTGGAGATGCGATCTCTTCGTAAAATGTGCGGCGTGACCATGGCCGACCGAAAGCGAAACGAAGAGATTCGCAATATGGCAGGTTTGAAAGATGACCTTATCACAAAAATTGATAAAGGCGTGCTTCGATGGTTTGGGCACGTTGAGCGAATGAGTGAAGACCGAATGGTGAAGAAAATATATAGCGCGAAAGTTAATATTAAAAGGTGTCGAGGTAGACCGAGACTAACTTTCGAAGACCATGTGAGCAAACTGCTCGAAGAGGGGAGGGTCAAGAGTACTCGGATACCTAGACGTGCATGTATGAAGAAGATAATGAATCTGAAAGAAGCGAAAGAGGAATGTAAGGATCGTGACACTTGGCGATCTGTTCTCTCTGGCTACCCCGTCAGGGATTGTGCGTGAAGATAAGAGTAAAGAGTAAGAGTTAGATAAGGTGGAATTGGCCCTTCTCCATAAAAAAAAGTGTTAAATAATTGGGACAAAACATTTAAGTTATATAGACGCCAGTAGAATAATGACTAGTATAGCCTATTTTAGATTTAAGAATATAGCAATGTTCTTTAATGCTTATTACAGGACTAAAACAAGCATATCTTCATCATCATTACAACCCTTCACATGTCCGTTGCTGAGGACGGTCCTGCGCCATACCCATCCATCGACATACGGCATCTCTTACTAGGTAGTCACTCCATTTAGTGAAGGCCGCCCTACACTTCGCTTAGTTGAAAGAGGCTACCAAACAAAAACCTTTTTTCTCCACCAGTTGATGGCTCTTCGAGCTATATGCCATTACTGACCTTTTGAGCTTTGTCAGCTACTTTGGTTTTAGTTCAGTTATCTTCCTTTCAAAGTCTATCACGCTGGCGTTTAACGTGATGGAGCTACGCTGCTGTTATATCAGTGCCAATAAGTTCACTCGACCGGGGTAGGACCCGACTCTCACAGAATACCAGCATAAAATATCCACTTAATGCTTCTGTTTTTTGTATGGTAATTGTAGACAACTGGAAACCACTTTTACTGGGACCGAGACATACAATTTTAGTCCTCAACGGTAACAACTCTTCTACCTTTTGATCCATGATCGAGTATAGATGTTGATTAAAGGCCACAACATCCACTTATCATCAGGTGAACTATGTGCTAGTTTGTAGTGAAAAACAAGTAAACAGTTATTCTATTAAAAATACAGAAACTCTGTGCATTGCCGTCTTCAAAGCAAAACCTAATTTTAATTTATTTCTTGATTTCGACAAAAAAATTCTGAGTACGCATATTATATATAAAATATTAAACTCTGAAGTTTAGCGGATTAAATAATAGACGATAATTGAAGTTTTTTTTTTCATTATTTTTTAGTATTATTTATAATTGATGAAAATGGTCTTCAAGTTCCTTTCGATAAAACTACGGTATACAATCTTATATCACAGACTCCGTTCTATAAACATGAATGACACTCGAAATGTTTGAAACCTACATTTACAAGTACTCTTGACTAGAGACAAACGTCAAGAAATTTTTCATCTTACGATATTTATAATAAATAACGTTACATTTCGAAAAAAATATGTCACATTTCGAAATGCTTTTTTAACCATGATAAATTACGGATAATGTTTCATAAACTATTGTTTGTTTGTCTTTTCTTTCATGCAGATGCATGCTTTTCATACAGGAAGTCGATGAAAGCAGGTGGCTCAGGACTGTGCTTTGTGGCATTCCTTGGGGAGGCCAATGTTCAGCAGTGGACTTGTGAAGGGCTGTAATGATGATAATTGTGCCCTACAGGCACAACTGTGTGCTGGGTTGGCGGGGAATAAAACCACTAAGAGATTTTCTTTCTTAAATATTCGATGTTTCTTCTGAGGTAGCTAGCCGCCGACTGTGTCGAACGACGAAAATCGCCCCTCTTTTATGGGTCAATAGATACAGTGTAAGTAACGTGAGGTGCGAGAGAGCAAGTCACGATGCTGAGTGACCACCCATACTGAGTAACAATTGTTTTTTAAACTCTTACATTTCTATGTTATTACATTAAAACTAATTTTAATATCAATTTTACAAAATAAAACTCTAAACTATAACGATTATTCCATTTTGTATCGCCTATCACTATTTTTTCACTTGTCCCTCACAATAATGTTGATGATGATGTTTCTCTTTAGATTGTATTGGTATAGCACATCGACATGATGTTTTAAATGGGTTTATCTAAAATATTAGCAACAAGGATAATTATTTTGTAAAAACCTGTAAACGGAAATAAATCTTGTTTTAAAAATGTAATATGTGCAACGTGTAGTATGACCATCACCAGCTCGTCAAAGTTTATTTTTTGGATATTGGTCTGGCCCTTATTAGGGTTTGCCTTAATCGTTTCCTTTTTTAGAATAAGAGTGAAAAGCAAGCACACAGTCCACCTGATGGTAAGTAGATGGTATGACCCGTAGACATCTACATTTATCCCAAATTAAGAATCAAAATGCAGATGTGTTGTCACCCCTGACGACTAAGATGGAATGTCTCGTTTCCAGCAAAGAGGGTCTACGGTTCTCTACATTCATCATACGAAACAGCAGCATTACACTGCAATTTTATGCTGGTATTCTGTGAAAGCGTGGTCCTACTTCGGTTGAGCCGACCAGACAGTAACAGAAGTTTTGCACATTTACAGTGATTTCCGTCGCCGGTCAGTTTGTTTCACGCCTGTAATAAACAAGTTGTCCTACCGCCATCTTTCTGGCATGTCTTACAGAGAATTGATACTCTTACGCCATCACCACACGGTCGGCAACGTATATCAAACACAATTCCACAAAATGAAAATGGCCGTTACATTACCCTCTCTTACTCTACTTTTACTTTCTTAGCCCATTACATACCAACTTCTCTATGTATGATATTATACCCCGAACAATTTGTTCGTTTTTTTTTTGTATTTCATTACGTTATACAAAATATACGCGTGGCCGTCCTGCACTATTTAGGTACCCTGAAATTGGTGCAAGTAAAATCTCTAGAAGGTCAATTAAATTTAATCGTGGACAGATGTCTGTGGTCCAGAGCATTCACTTACCAATAGGCGTATAGTGTACTCATTTTTCACCCTTATTCTATAAAAAAAACCGGTCAAGTGCGAGTCGGACTCGCGCACTGAGGGTTCCGAACAAATCCGTAGGTATATAAGTTTAAAATTATTAAAAATACTTTTATTATATGATGTAACTAAAAATGTATACTTTTTGCAATTTTTCCTCTATTTGTGCTATGAAACGTTGCTTTGTACCAAATTTCAACATCTTGAGTTCACGGGAAGTACCCTGAAGGTTTTGATTCCCTTGCGAATGTCGAAAGTTTGCGGCATAAACGGCTGTATCTTTTGATTGTGTTGGCTTAGAAGTTTGATTTTTACACAGCTCCAAGGAACAGTAGACTTGAGTATTTGATATGAATTTCAGCTTGATACCTCCACGTGCTCTTGAGAAAAAGGGTCTTGACACATGTACAGACAGACAGACGGACAACAAAGTGATCCTATAAGGGTTCCGTTTTTTCCTTATGAGGTACGGAACTCTAAAAAGACATCAGTTAGTAATTATATTCATAACAACTTGCCTTAGCTACTAAGATTATTCATATATTCACATAGATAAAGCTTATAAATCATTATGCTTCTTCTTTTTTCTCCACTCTTAAAACCTCCAGTTGGACATGAAACTCGCCTGTACCGCTACAAAGCTGATTGCTTCGCCACTTTGCTATGCTGTTAGCTTGCTAGGTTTATTAATAACATATTATGTAACTACTACATGTATTTTCAGGTCCTAATTAAATTTATTTTTATTCCATAAACTTAGCTAGCGCCGATAAACTGAGACTTATATTTTATTTCAATAGAATAACAAAACGTAACATTTTGCATACACTTGAAATATATTTTAAAAAGCAATTAACGCATGTTTTTAACCCAGTCAGTCAATATTAAAGCAGTTAACATAGTTTTAATTAATTACTTTCGTTGGTGAGTATAACTTTAAAAAATTTAATGCTGAAAAAGTTTTAATTAAATCCTTAAATATGTGATTGAAGGTAATACATATATAAAACTAGCAACCCACCCCGGCTTTGCCTGTATTTAGATCTCTTTATGTAGTGTTATTTAGATTTGAACGTGTATTTTAATTATGGATCAATTTATTATACCAATTTTTCATTATTTTCAAAAATAAATCTCCAAGATTTCGGTTAAAATATAACCTAAATCACTCCAAACATTGATTTCTATGTGTTTGTAAAGTTTTATTACAAACGGTTCAGCCATTCTGAAGTTTAGCCCGGTCATAGACACAGACAGACATTCTTTTAGGGTTCCGTACCTTAGAGTAACCAACGCGACCGTATCACTAAGCCTCCGTTGTCCGTCCGTCCGTCCATCCATCCATCCGTCCGTCCGTCCGTCAATCCGTCCATCTGTCTATCAGCGAGCTGAATCTCATGATCCGTAATAGGTAGACAGTAGAAATTTTCACTAAATGTGTACATATGTATAACAAACAAATAATAAAAATAAAAATAAATTAAAAATTACTTTATATTTTATTTTTATTTTTATTGTATTTTAGTTATTTTTTACATACATAGTATTAAATCTTATACAATAGTACGGAATCCTTCATGTTTGGCCAGTTTTCTACCGACTTCAACAAGGAGCCGGTACTCAATTCGACTGTATGTTTTTTTATGTATGTTACCTCATAACTTTTCACTGGGTAAACCGATTTCGATGATTCATTTTTATTTGAAAGCGGGTGCTTTACATGTGGTCTCATATAAATTTGATCAAGGTCTGGGCAATAGTTTTTGAGCTATTCTTAATAATTTATATTGAAGTCAGTTGTACACATTTTTAATTTTTAATTATATTTAATACATTCTTTTTAAGTGATGATACCTACACTCTATTATTTTCTCCTGTATCGTAGAGGTAGTTTACATCCATAAATTGTACAAATACATACATCAAGGCCCGGAGCAATTATTTGTAGGCTATACAAAAAAAAATACCTGTTTCGTGCGGGATTTAAAACTGCGGTATAGTATAAGTAAGATGTTAAAATTAAAAAGCTAAGAAACTCTTGAAAAATATAGTAATATGTCATGTCTACTGTGAAGAGCATCACCTCCCTCTATTGCGTACGCAGTTACCACCATCGTTACTCCGAACAGCACTACATTAGGAAAGATTCACTTTCGTCAATAAGGCATCGCAGCAGAAAATGCTCCTGATTTTGATATTGAGATTTTTAGCGCAAATAAGAGCTAGTATATTTAATTAATAATGACGAAATGTATGACCATATACGATATAACAATAATAAATTTAACACCATATTAGGTACTTAAGTGTTTTATTGACGAAACAAACGTCGCTTGTGTTTGCAATAAGCAAATCTAACAGTTTTAATATTTAAGTGTCACGGATGCCATAGGCATATCGAGAATTACCCAAGGAGTTCGTTTGTTCTGAGCTACCACTGTAAAGTTCAAAGTAAGACAGCAACCCAGGTTCGACGCGCCGGCGCTAATGAAATTGTTAATTGCAATTTTAAGTGCTGACTTACCACGTGCTCGGTGGTGAAGGAAAACATCGTGAGGAATATGCAGTATTCCTGTGAATGTGAAAAATCTGAAAATATGTGAAAAATAAAAAAAAATGTTTTTCTAGACATGTGAATTTTGTTGACACGCATTGGATGGGGCAGCGTGGCGGATTTTTTCTTGCTCTAAAACCCTCATAGAAATGAGAGGAGGCTGAGGAGAAGAGCCTGTGTCCAGTAGTAAGACCTATAGAGGATGTAACTTTAACTTTGACTTGTTAAAGTTAAAGTTACATCCTCTTGTAATTGATTTTAGTGTCTCAAATATAAAGGTTTCCTCACTATGTTTTGCTTATTTGCAGAGAACACAATAACAGTACTAAAAGTAACGACCCGGTATGTTCGACCTCTAGTCCCTCGTTTACTATGAACACCAAAGCTTTGAACTAACATGGTTCTTATCTGTAAATTATATTCTTTTCTTTCTTTTTTAAATAACATCCTAGTAATGCTACTAAATATTACTAATATTCCCTTTAAGCACTTCTGGTAAGCTTAAAATGATTGTGTTAGGAATGGTTCACGACAGTAGTGGCGGATTCAAACCCGGACGACCTATTGAGTTCACGGTCTATGCCCCGCCATTAGCCTACTGGCGCTTAATATTTAATTATTTGTCAGATATTCAATATTTATTACTGGTAGAACACATAAATAGAAGAAAGTTAAAAAGGCAAATAATATTTTATATATATATATATATATATATATATATATATATATATATATATATACGGTGTTTGTGAAACGCTTCCGAAAACGAATACAGGCGATAGTACTAACTATACCTTTGATGATGGGTGAGAAATAAAATCAATGCTGAGGAAAAAATCATCTTTTCACAACGTTTTATTAGCTTTACTTTATTTACACTCCATCATGTTAGTACAGCTAAATGAAACGATATTTTCATTAAAAAATCATGAAAATACTTAAACATAAAACCAGAAGTGAAATTACCTTCAGCTGACTAGGTCAATGTACGCCCGGACGCGGTTCGCTAATAAAGAAAATAATTAAATGAAATGTAAACAACGTTAGTCATGCTTTTTTATTCATCGTGTAGGTATTTTTATTATTCTGATGTATTCAGTTATGTACCTATTTAGATGAGCTCAGTACTAAGTTATAAAAAAAATTAGTTATGAAACAGCTTATCGATCTAAATCCTAAGTAAGTATGAGATTCTCCAAGGCACATTAACATGTTGCCGTATTCACAAGCACTATAAACGTACCTACGCGTTAGGAATTATTAAAACAAACAAGGAAAAAAACGTAATAACAAGAATATAATAAACAAAACGATTGAACTGTCGCTCACGCGCATGTAATAGGCAATACGGAACTGTCTCAAAAACTAAAAATAATAATCAGTCCCACCAAAATATATGCGCACGATGCATTCGTCCTTGAAGCACTGAGAACTACCACAGAAGCCCTTACGAAACTGCCAACGTTATAAACACTATTTCATCGTTATCTTTGATATTTTATAAGAACATAGAAAAAAATGGTACTGAATAATTTATAATTAAAATAATAGTGACCTTATTGTCAGCTGATTTTATGATTTATTTATTTTAAATTTCACTGCCGGTTTAATGTTTAAGTATTTCCATGATTTTTTAAATGAAATTATTGTTTCATTTAGCTGTACTCACATGATAGAGCGTGAATAAAATTAATAAAAAGTTGTGAAAACATAATTTTTTTTCCTCAGGATCAAATTTCTTTGTGACCAAAGGTATAGTTAGTACTATCGTCTTCGTTTTCGGGAGCGTATCACAAACACCCGGGTATATATATATATATATATATATATATTATATATATATATATATATATATATATATATATATATATATGTTATATTATATATTTCATTTCATAAATTTATCAGCTATCACAAAATTTTGCAGAAAATATTATGAGTTAACCCTTCGCCATCAAAAGTTTTTAATGCGAAATTTGTATGTGTAGTGAATATGAAATAAGCTAGATAGTGGCTTGGGTCTATTTATTTCTAAACTGAGTTTAATGTTTGTAACATGGTTGTATTAAGCGATACACAGCAGTGATTAAATAACAAATTTCAAAGCGTATACCTGTAAAATTATGAAACAATGACAATATTTCCAATTTGATAAAATAACTATGGTTTCTTCAAAAATAATGTGTTGATATCGATGACTGAGTATAAGAGATATGAACAGTGACTATCTCGTTGGTCTAGTGATCGAAAATGCGGCTGCTGGTCATGAGGTCCCAGGTTTAAATTCTGGGTCGGGACAAAAAATCAGTTATTGAGTTTTTCTGTCAAAACATTATTAGTAGCATCCCAGAGTTAGGAAGTAGAGATAGTTCAACGTATCGGTCAACTAAGTTGGCAGTGGGGCGACTTTATAACTCGGTGAACTGACTACGATTGAAAGAAAGATAGGGCTTTCAGATTAGGGCAACCCATTGCTGAATCAAGTGGTAAGGTAAACAGTTAAATTGTGATGAGCTGCAATGATGATGAGGATGATGATCATATTTTCTAATTTATGTCAAACATGATAAACTCTATTATATAGTCCTTCTTTATATATATATATATATATATATATATATATATATATATATATATATATATATATATATATATATATTTCCCAGCGTGAGTGTGAGTATAATACGTCTACTTGTATTTTTGTAAGATGACTGAGATGAAGTCCAGTAGTATATTACACTTAAAAGAGTTGTTTACAATTTTTATAAATAGGCAAATTGGTGCAAGTATTTAAATAATACTAGCTAGCAAAAATCTTCGAAAACGCAAAAAAATATTGAGCGTCACTTATTGGAAAATAAACTACCTTATCTCTGAAGTTGGAGGAAAACAATACATAATTTCAAAACTATGTTAAAATCAGTTTATGGATATTAGCGTAAACGATGTATATTTATGTAAGACTTTTAAGTCATCTTTTGATAAATATTATTCTTATAAAATCCATTACAGAATGTACTATATTAAGTTATTATAATGTGTGTGGTTAAAATATATATACTATAGAATGTGATATTATGCCCCTTACAGTGTTTATGAGGATTATAACGATACACCGAGAAGCCACAAACTGCCTTATCAACTGTTGACTTTTTATAGCGACGAAGGATAGCACTGCTTTACACCACACACTTTGATGTCTAAACAGTTAATATTATGGGACATGTTTAGTCTTAGTGAAAGATAAGAAACGTGTTCCTTTACTGCTGACCAAATAAAGAAACTCAAAGTCAGAGAGCATTGGAAAGGGCTATGCAGAGTTTTTCTGTGTAACAAATTCTTAACAAGGATATCTACAGAAAGGTAAGAGCAACTGCAAAGCCCAGCGAGTCAGTAGGTTGAGGTGATATTATGCTGATCATCATCCACCTGATGGTAAGTGGTTGCTGTGACCCATGGACATCCACATTTATTCTCAATAAAGAATCAAAATGCAGATGCGTTGTCACCTGTGAGGACTAAGATGGAATGCCTCTTTTCCAGTAAAAAGGGTCTCCTATTCTCTACACTCACCATACAAAACACAATAGTGTTAAGCTGGTATTTAACGCTGGTAATCTGTGAGAGCGTGGTTCTTCCCCGGTCGAGCTGACCCATTCGTGCTACAACTATACTACTAATATAGCTGCTGCATACCGATTGATGCAGGTAGCTCGGAACCTTACAAAGTTAAAAAAGTTACAGCATATATATATGTTCCACTGCTGGGGGCTTTATGGGATCGTTTTAGGGCAAGAAAATGTTCGCCGCGCTGCCCCAATGCATGTTGGCGAACTTCACGTGTCTTCGAAATACTTTTTCCTCATGTTCTCATACATGCAGGTTTCTCCACGATGTTTCCCTTCACCGTCAAGCACATGATAAATCAGCATTTAACGGGGAATCTGGGATCGGACCCGGGTTGCTCGCGTACTGTGAAATTAACAGCGAGCACTAAACGATCTACGCTACCACGGTTTAGGACCTTATTTTGTGGCAATTTACGTATGATATGGATGGTGAGTTGTGAGCTTGTGATAGGCTGTAATGATCATCATGGTGATGTTTTATTTCATTATATTTACACACGGTTATTTTTCAAAGAGTAGCCAAATTTTATACTTAAGTTCAAATATATGAATAATGATTTAATGATAAATTAAAATTAAAAATTTTGTACAGCCGACTTAAATATAAGCGACTTCAATATAGGTTATTTAAGAATAACTCAATAACCATTAGTCTTACCTTGATCAAATTCATATGGGACCACACGAGAACTATCAGCTTTCATATAAAAAAAGAATTAACGAAATCGGTTCGCACAGTACAAAGTTATGAGGTAACACACATAAAAAAAAACATACACCCGAATTGAGTACCGTCTCCTTTTTGGAAGTCGGCAGAAAATACGAGTAAATAAGGCTTTTACTTTTTTTAAATATCCCAAATGAATGTGATTTATGTAGAACAACTACGCGTACGCGTGCTCCTATGTGTACGATTCAATTCATAACGTTTTTGCCATAGACTTAGGATAGTAGTATATGAGCATAGTGTGCAGGGGAGAAGAAAATTCCTTATGGCAGTAAGCAAAATAGAAAATGATCTCATGAGTCTGTAACCGATTTTAATAACAGTCCGGAACGAGTCAGCACGCAAGAAATAGAGTAGCTAGAAATAGCTTCTAAATATTTTTAAATTTTTAGTGTATAATAGTGGTTATTTTTAGTAAGTAATTATTTCCAATATGGTTACTTGTTCTATGAGTGACTGTGATGTCAATAATAGAAGTAATCTTGCTAATTGCACATTTCACAGGTAAATTCTCAAGACGTCGTCAATGTTATGACGCGTCTATTTTTGGTTAAATGTGTTTATGAACGATAATCAGGTAAAAATAATGCATTATTGCCAAGGAGATAAATTATAAACTTGTCTGGACAAAAAAACTGCCGTATCTTCGTTTGAAAGGACGAGGCCTCACCCCCTATTCCAATATCCTCATCAACCGATATATCCAAAATAATGTAAAACACTGTTTTATATTTAATAATTACTCACCTTTCAATGTATGCAATAATCCCTCCCTTACACTTACATAAAATATTTTTACACTTCTCTACACTCAACTCTATTTACACACTTATTGATTATGCAGTGCAAGAGTACCTCACAAGTATATCCTTTCCATGTGAACTACACTCCTATTTTAAACCGAAGCAAATTCTCGTAGGGCCACATTTAAATGCTATTAAAAACTACGGCTTAACGTATAGTTATACATTGACCATTAAGGTTTGCGAATATTTTTCTATAATAATTAATAACTATGTCTTAAAAATAATAGTTTGTTTTTCGTTTAAATATTTAACATTTTATAGAGTGTAGGTTTATCGATTTCACCTGTCAGAAATGGATGAAAATAGTAAATAGTAATAGTAACAACCTTACATTGCTTTATCAAAACGTTAGAGGGCTACGAACAAAGACTAATAGGTTTTATAATAATCTGTTACTGTCTGAGATCGATGTAGTTATGATTTCTGAAACATGGTTATGTGACGGTATTTTGGACGCAGAAATAAGTGACAATAATTATAAAAATTTTCGTAGAGATCGAGGATCATTAGGAGGTGGTGTAATGTTACTTTGTAAATCAAAGCTACACGCGCGCATGAGACCAGAATGTAATAATACCGATATGGAATGCATTTGGATTACCATTCCAGGAAGTAACATAGGCTCTTCGTATGACATACACATTTCGGTAGTTTATATACCACCTAATCATCAAATATCTTCGCGCACTAAGGATCTCATTAACACACTGTTAGCTGTTCGTGATAAATACCCAAATGACTATATAATTGTTTCAGGAGATTTTAATTTACCATGTATTGACTGGACTTCTGGAGACCCAGTTGTACGTAGGAAAGGATCAGTCGAAGTTCAAACTGCAGAATCTGATCTTATATCTTGTTGTTCTTTTATAGGCCTTTCTCAATACAATACACTCTTAAACAGTAGCAAGAACAATCTAGACTTAATCTTTTCATCTTGTAACACGAAAATTTTCGTGTACATTATTTTAGCATTTTTATATTATTACAGTCGATGAATAGACATCAGTGCGCCATCTAACGTCATTAGCCCGAAGTAACTAGAAACGTATATTGACGAATCGAGCTAGCTATTTGCATGCAATTGACCTTTCGTGTTAGTTCGAAATCCTACCACGGATCGACGGTGGCGCGTAGCCCAAGGGAGGCCTAGTCTTTTTGAGCGAGCCGTTGTAATGATCGGACACGCACATATATAATTCTTGAATCGAAACGCCGGAACATGAATTTAAAGTGACGAGTACTTGGGCGTACGGCCCCTTAAACACAAGGTCTACAGGCAGTTTAATGTGTTGAAACACATCATCCCATAAATTGAGTCCTTACTTTGAGTATGGTCCATTATCAAGTTTAACTATGTGAACGAGGCAAGGCAGCTTCAACTGGTGGCTATATTGGGACTGGGCGGTCTGGAGACCGCGACCGGAGTACACCTGGAGGACATCTGTTACCTCACTGCTTCGCGGGATTGACCATAAACAGTGTTATATTGTGTAATCCACCAGGTTAGTCAAAACCTCAGTTCCCAGTGTATTTTAAAGTGACAACTTGATATTTGGGACTATCCGTATGAACTTTAGAAGGAAATAAACTACTTTTTGTCTGTATGTGTAACTTTGAATTTTCATTTACTAATCATCCAACAACAGGCGCCCTGGGATACTTTTATTTTGATACTCGAGTCTCTTAACCCTCCGATGACCGTAGCCGGTGAGTAACGCCCTAAAAAGTGTTATAATCTTTACCAATAAAAGTTCAAAAATCTGAATTTGTGCTTGTTAGCTTTCTCTCTGAAGTTGTTGAAGATGTATATCATCCAGCTCTGTACATATCTGCGACAGACATCTTAGTACCTTCACGTAGGCCTTCTTTTAGGACTAAATATCAATTTAAGCGAGCAGACTACCGTAGTATGAATAATTTACTTTTGAAACAAGACTGGGCTTTTATCACAAGGGAAACAAGTTTAGATCGTGTTACTGATAAATTTTACAGTATAATAAATGAATTAATTGAAAAATTTGTTCCTTAATTCCGATGTAGTGGTAATTATTCTTATCCAATATGGTACAGCAGAGCACTAATTAACCTTATAAAAGAAAAGAGTAAATTGCACTCTAGTTGGAAGAAGCATAAAAATCCGATTGATTACGCAGACTTTTCGGAGCTGAGAAAACGACAAAAGATACTTTTCTTTTTTATAGGATAAGGGTGACAAACGAGCACACAGTCCACCTGATGGTAAGTGGTTGCTGCGGCCCATAGACATCTACATCTATCCTCATTTGCGAATCAAAATGCAGATGCGTTGTCACCCGTGAGGACTAAGATGGAATGCCTCACTTCCAGTAAAAAGGGCCTCCGGCCACCTGCACTCACCTAGCGAAACGCAGAGGTAAAGCTCTACTTCACGCTGGTTTTCTGTGAGGTCGTGGTACCACCCCGGTTCGAGCCGGCCCATCCGTGCGACAGCAAAAGCTGCCGCGTGGCTCTACCACTGTTAAAAACTACAACAACAATGTTATAAACTGTACCTAGCACGCACTCAAGAGAATATTAAACATAACCCCAAAGCTTTCTAGAGTTATGTAAAGTCTAAGCGTATAAACTATTCTGATTATCCTCAAGAAATGACATACGGAAACACTAAATTGAATAACCCAATAGCAATCTGCTCGTCATTTAACGATTTTTTTAAAAGTAATTTTACTAAATCTATTGACAATAATTTGACTATACGATCCGATAATTTAAATTTAAATGTAATCCAAGATATTGAAATAAATCCAGAGAAAGTTAAGAATTTAATTTGTAAGCTTGACATTACGAAAGGTGCCGGTAGCGATAAATTGCCTCCTGTATTATTTGTAAAATGTGCAAAATCCTTATCTGTTCCTATAGCACTATTATTCAATAGGTGTTTTCGCGATGGCTACTTTCCAAGTATTTGGAAGGAAGCTCATGTTGTACCTATACACAAGAAAGAGCTGAAGAAAATAATTGAGAATTACCGGCCAATATCAATACTCAATGTGTTAAGTAAATTGCTAGAAAGAATCGTTCATATGCACATATACCCCATCATATTACCTTCAATACCCCCAGAAAAACATGGCTTTGTGAAAGGGCGCTCTACAGCAACTAACTTGGGCGCATTTATTGATTATACTACCACAAATCTGATTGGAGGGTCGCAAGTAGATGTCATTTACATTGACTTTGAGAAAGCCTTTGATCGCGTAGATCACATCATATTACTGCGTAAGCTTATTGAGCTGGGCATACGAGGTAACCTTTTCAGGTGGATGGAATCATATCTGTGGAAATGATCTCAGGCAGTAGTCTTAGGAGGGTTCCGTTCTGACTTCGTGGAAATAACATCCGGAGTTCCACAAGGTTCTATTTTGGGCCCTCTACTGTACGTGTGCTATCTATATGATGTGGGTAAGTGTTTTCATAATGCTAAGTTTCTGATGTACGCTGATGACACTAAAATATATATGAAATTCACTGACTGATGATGCAATCTACAGCATGAAATTTCAAGATGGTCTTGTGCGACTTGGTAACTATTATGTAGTAAATCGTATAGGAGTTAATGTCAGCAAGTGTCTTTACGTTTCTTTCACAAGGAAAAGAGAACCTACAAATTTCAACTACCAAATAAATCACCTTAATATAACTAAGAAAGAAATAGTGAAGGATCTGGGGATATTACTGGATTGCAAGTTAAGCTTCTCAGAATATATTGAAACAATTACGTACTCGGCCTACAAAAGCCTTGGCTTCATCCTACGCGTAAGCAGACCCTTTACTGATATTAACTGTATTAAATTACTTTACTTTTCATATGTTAGAAGCGCCATTGAATATTATAGTACTGTATGGAACCCGCATTACACTGTTCATATAAATAACTTAAAACAAATTCAGCACAAATTCATGAGACATTTAAAGTATAGAAATATTATTTACACTAATAACTATGAAGAGTCTTGTAGATATTTCAATATAATAAGCCTTGAGGATAGACGTACTCTAATGGACATGGCATTTTTGCATGGTTTATGTAATGGAAGTATTGACTGTGTAACTTTAGCTGATAGAGTTCTCTGCTTTTGTACTCCGAAACGTAGAACAAGACATACACCTTTGTTTGCGGTTGTTAAAACAAAGACAAACTATGCACAAAACTCTCTGTTGAATCGTTTACAAAAAGTTTATAATAAAAGATTCCACTCAGTTGATATTTTCCATTTCAGTAAGGATAAGTTTAAAAAGGATGTCTTGAAACTTCTGATGTAGTGAGGTTAGGTAACTCATTAACTCATACACACACACACACACACACACACGCACACACACATGCACACACACACAAACACACACACACACACAGAGACACACACACACACACACACACACACACACACACACACACACACAATCCCGCGTGCGAGGGAGGCGCATACGAGCATTCTGTATGTTGGAAATCTTTTTTTTTTATTCGATAAGGTTGACAAACGAGCACACAGTCCACCTGATGGTAAGTGGTTGCTGCGGCCCATAGACATCTACATCTTTCCTCGTTTGCGAATCAAAATGCAAATGCGTTGTCACCCTTGGCGACTAAGATGGAATGCCTCATTTCCAGTAAAAAGGGCCTCCGGCCACCTGCACTCACCAAGCGAAACGCAGAGGAAAACCTCTACTTCACGCTGGTATTCCGTGAGGTCGTGGTACCACCCCGGTTCGAGCCGGCCCATCCGTGCGACAGCAAAAGCTGCCGCGTGGCTCTACCACTGTTAAAAATCTTTTGATTTTTCTTGTAATCTTTTATAGATTCAACAGTGGTAGAGCCACGCGGCAGTTTTTGCTGTCGCACGGATGGGCCAGCTCGAACCGGGGTGGTACCACGACCTCACGGAATACCAGTGTGAAGTAGAGGTTTACCTCTGCGTTTCGCTTGGTGAGTGCAGGTGGCCGGAGGCCCTTTTTACTGGAAATGAGGCATTCAATCTTAGTCCTCACGGGTGACAACGCATCTACATTTTGATTTGTAATAGAGGATAGATGTAGATGTCTATGGGCCGCAGTAGCCACTTACCATTAGGTGGACTGTGTGCTCGTTTGTCACCCTTATCCTATAAAAAAAGATGTTTAAAAATATGTATTTTTAGTCCCAACTACTTTGTCTTCAAAATGTCCGTTATAAATTGAAAATACTATTTAAATAATGTAAATCTGTTTTTGGCTATAATTTAAGATCATAATATGTACATACGATGTAACAAAGAGCTGTGGATTTTGTTTGAAATAAAAAAAATTAAATAAAAATTACCACGCATTCTGAATTTAAAAGACAAAAAAGACAGAATATTTGAAATTTATTAAATAAGTTTTTCTTTACCATTCGTCTTGTATTGCAAAATGACATATGTATACATATATTCATGCCTCTTTCCCGAAGGGGTAGGCAGAGACCACTTCTTTCCACTTGCTACGATCCTTACATTATTGTTTCGCTTCGTCCACTTTAATTATTCCCTTCATACATGCTCTTCGATTGAGGGTACTCTTGACCTAGCTTTTTTTTCAAGACGTCCTTGTTTTGGTCTAAAAACGTCCGCCTAGGTCTACCACTTCCAACAATTTCATTCACAATCGCCTTATACACCTTTTTCGTCAATCGTTCTTCATTCATTCTCTCTACATGGCCAAAGCATCTCAGCATACCTTTCTCAATTTTTGTCACTACATCTTATTTCAGACCATAATATTTCCTTATCTCAATATTTCTTATCCTGTCACTCAGTTTAACTCCTATCATACTTCTTAACGCTCTCATCTCAACTGCATTTATTATGCTTTCATGTTTCTTCTGCCATACCCAACTTTCACTTCCGTACATGAGTGTCGGAACCAAGATCCCCTCATGCACAGCCAAACGAGCCTTGTTAGACACCTTCCAACTATTCATAAAGAAGTGCAAAGCTCCATTTACCATGTTTCCTGCATTCACTCTTCTTTCGATATCAATCTCACACTTTCCATTTCTCGTAAACTTTGAACCCAGGTACACAAACTCCCTGTATAGAACATTATAATACGAGATTATGTATACTTTATGCTATAATTATAACATAAAGTACACATATTTTTATTCTTATTATCCTTCCATTAAGCTCAGGGAGGTAATTGCATGCCATTATACAAATTATCGTACAAATATAGGGCAACAAACAAATATAATTATATACAAATTACCATTTTTTAATTCTGTATGTCTGCTTGTCTGTCTGTCCGTCGTAATCTCCCGAATTGCTGAACTAGGAGTGACCTACGCTATATGTTATCTAAAAATTAGCAAAAATTTATGATTATTTCAGAAGTTATTAACTGGAAATTCTTTAAATGTTCTGAGAGAGTTTGAAAACAAAATCAATTTTTAATACTTTTTTTTTACTTCAACACCATTTTACAAAAAAAGCTATGATTGTTAAAGAGTTAGGATGACAAGATATTTTACGTGTTATTTCTTATTTAAGTACTTTTTCGTATCGCACATAGTTTTCGAGAATATAATATAATCATAGAATAGCTTAGAATGATTTTTATTCAATATTAATTATTACATAATACTTATTGAAAGTCACTTTTTATTTACCAGTGGTTTGGAAAATACCTCAGTCCTGGGAAGAACCAGTAAGAAGCCCAGTGGGAATTTGTTTTTAAATATATTTTACTTTAAAATAATTTTGTTGTACAATTTTTAAATGAATTTTCATATAACCAGCATGGTGGCGATCACCTCATTCCCAGGGGTTATTTCATTCATTCCTTGATAGTATAATAATTTTTTTTGTAAACTTTTTCTTTAATAAAACTTTTAAACTTATTTATTGATAAACTTTGAACATGATCATAATAAAAGCTTTATAACTATAATAACAAAACTATAATCTTAAAGAAGTTTTTCGATTTTTGAACTACTTGTCCAAAGAACACTACTGTATACGTCGTACCACTCCTGAGCAAACACCTGCTCTCATTTCTGTGAAGGTTAACACGTATTGAGGGCATTGACATATACTTTTCTAATTTTCGGACATTTCAGCCCTCCCACGGTGCCTTCCCTAACTGCCGATTTTATTTTTACCGACAACAAGGAAACCAAGTTATTTTGTATACTACGAAGTTTTAGGCGCTTAGCCGCCGAGCTACCACAACTCTGTAATAGATGTGTAGCTATTTTGTTTAAGCTTATGCGGATATAATCGCGCTTGAATGCTAGTTTATAATAAAATCAATGTGGGAAACAATTAATCCTCATTGAAAGTTGTAGCCTCCTAAGCTTTAATCGGATCCGAGATCCCGACCAAAGCCCATCACAGTACGTTAACTCAGTACGTGTTTGATTGGATTCGAAGTTGACTATGCAACCGAATACAGTCTTTTAGATACGTGACATGTTTAACAATACACTGCAAAGGGATTATTTTTCTGTATATTAAATAAAAGATTGGTGAGGATTTTGTATACATAATGTTTAACCTATCTTTGTAGGTATATTTAAGCAATAATATTTTGTTTTAGTTATTTGATTATTAAGGTTACTATGGACTAATTTAAAAAGTCGTGAGTTCGAATCCGCCATGCGACTGTTGTTGTGAACTAACATGTACGAGTATTTAAAGCTTTCTTGGAGGGTCAATAATACAGATTACTAACTACCTACATATAAAATTTAATGGAAATCGGTCCCGTAGTTTTTGCGCAAATTGGTAATTCACAGACAGACAGAGAGACAGACAAAAATTTGGCTTCAGTACCCTTTATGTAGTCCCCTGGACTTATTTCTTTAAGAGTATTTTAGAATTACATACACGATTTTTCTACAGATTTATTGTATGTACAGATATATAAATTTATAGGTATTTTTAATAAAAATAATGAACAAGCTGCAAGG
Organism: Parnassius glacialis; assembly: GCA_033319125.1. Classification (NCBI taxonomy): domain Eukaryota; kingdom Metazoa; phylum Arthropoda; class Insecta; order Lepidoptera; family Papilionidae; genus Parnassius; species Parnassius glacialis. Next base: position 31,419,892 of record JAVANC010000028.1, on the reverse strand, counting down.
TGCAACTGATAGTGTTTTTTGTAAACACAATTGTAAAATTGTTGTTGTCATTTTTACCAATGGTGAATTGATGAAACGTAGTCAAAATCACTTTATACAAAATATATTTAATTAAATTGGCACATGGCGTATTTGGCTTTCTACTAACAACTTGGCGGAAAATTTAAAAGAAATATTTTGTCTGTTCTTAATTCTCTTGTGTACAACCATTTTTCATAGAAGTTTTGCTTACAACTGGCGTGGTTTCGAAAAGCATGCTGTATATCTTTAATCAGATCCTGAACTTTTTTACATTAATTTTTGTTATATCTTGTAACCTTTTTAAAACTGACGCAAACTCATTAGTCATTTTTTTATATTTTTTCTGTAACGTGATTAAAGAAATTGGCGTTTTTTTACGGGAGGTATATAAAGTCAGTGTTTTTGTAAAATATATTTAATTAATTAAAATATGCACCGTTGTTATCTATGCACTTTTGCCATCTCATAGGTAGTTCATTGATCCCTTTACTAAAAAAAAACGAGGGGGCGAGAATCCATAAATTCTTTGAAGGTGGTTTGGACTGCTGACTGAAGTTGTCCAAATTCCGAAAAAAATGGTAATCTGTTGGAGCAAAGCTCGGGGAGTACGGTGTATGTCGCATACATTCCAATTGTAGCTCATCTAACTTAGTGGTTTTTTGTTGTGCAGTCTGTGATCTTGCGTTGTCGTGAAGCAGCAGTGACCTAGAGCGATGGACCAATCTCGGTTGTTAAGCAGCCAGTTCTTCCTTCATGGTTCGCAGTTGCTGTCAAACGATATATGCCGTAATTGTTTTGCCAGATTTTAGAAAGCTGTAGTGAACGACACTGGCGCTAGTCCACCAAACACTCACCAGTAACTTTTTATGAGTCAATTTTCGTTTAGGAAAGGATTTGGCTGGGTTTCCAGGGCTCAGCCATTGCGACGAGCGTTTCTGATTATCGTACAGTATCCACTTTTCATCACAAGTAATGATTCGATTTAAAATCCCTTCATTATTGTGTCGGTTGAGCAAAGTAACACAGCAGTCGACACGTGTTTGCAAGTTCGATTCACTCAATTCATGAGGTACCCATCGTTCAAGTTTTTTTTTACTTTCCTGATTTGCTGCAAGTGGATTAATACAGTTTTATAATTTACCCCGAAGCCTGCAGCTATCTCTGAAGTGCTTTGTGATAGATCGGCTTCCACAATAGCCTATAATTCGTCATTTTACACTTTGGTCCCCGGCCGTCCACGGGGTTGGTACTGAAGGACGAAATTTCCAGAACGAAAAGGTTGAAACCAATAACGTACCATGCTTTCTTTTGCGACACCAGCGCCGTACACATCATTAATCTTTCGAGCTGTTTCTTTAGCACTGGTACCAAAGTAGAACTCGTACTCGTAAATATACCGATATTTCATGTTTCCACTGTGCGGTAATAAGCGACACCAAAGAAAAAATAATGAGGAAAATAATGAAAAACAAATGAATTACTATTTTCAAAACTCAAATGAACCAGCTATATGAATTTATAAATTTGAATTTGGAATTCTTAACCAGAGCGGAGATGACATTTAAGATCAAAGTGGCCAGTACGACAAAACGCTGATTTCATATGTAAGAACCTAATTATAATATATTATACTTGTTAACGAAAATAAGGAAACTATTTATACATCGCATCCCACCAAGAATGTTTAATGTAAGCTAAAATTTGATAATAACTGTAAACAATTTATAAACAAAATGATGAAAACTTGCTTTACAATATTTAACCGTAATAAAATATTTAAATAAAACTAATTTTACGGATTTTATCGCGTATATTAACTTTTTTTTTTTCTAAACCCAAGTATTCCACTGCTAGACCTCTAGATACTGTAAGCTCATTCTGCGTAAATCGAACTAAAAATTAATATTAAAAAACTGAAGGTAGCCGGGCTAACTATGACTGCAGGACGTCAAACACCTCAGTCCCCCGTGACCACGGGTGCTGAAAAGCACCCGAAACGTCGGGAAGATAAAAAAAATAAGTTAATATACGCGACAAAATCCGTAAAATTAGTTTTATTTAAATGTGTAGTGTTCGCGTAAATATAAGAAATCATTACGTAATAAAAAAGATCAAGATAATTTAAATAAAACTAATTTTACGGATTTTGTCGCGTTTAATTTACTATTTTAATTCCCGACGTTTCGAGTGCTTTACAGCAACCCATGGTCACGGGGGGGACTGAGATGTTTGACGTCCCGATGTCACGGTTAGCCCGGTTACCTTCAGTTTTTAAAATTAATGTTTAGTTCGATTTACGCAGAATGAACTTACAGTATCATTAAGTCTAGCAGTGGTATGCTTTGGTTTGGATTTAGATTTGATAATTATAGGATCTCAAGCAGATGGCAGCACCGATCCATCTTCTCCATTGAAATTATAATGTTTTTTAATTTCAATAGCCTCGCGTAACATCCTTGGTAGGAATCGGTGTTCTTTTGCGAGGATTTGTGGTCTATCAAATCTGATGTAAAGGCGGGGGCGATCTTGAACATATTCACAGACTGCAGACTTTCCAGAGCGTCGGTGCTTCACGTCAGCTATATGTTCTTTCACGCGGGTTTAATGGATCTTTTTGTTTGTCCTATGTAAGAGAGACCACATTCGCAATCAAGCTTGTACACTCCTGCATCTTGTAGAGGGATATTACACTTGACGGATGGTAAAAATTGACTAATCTTCTTCGGCGGCTTGAAGTATGCTTTAATAGAAGCTCGCTTCAAAATGTAGCCAACCTTGTCTGTGAGTCCTCTGACATAGGGGTAGTACAGCAGGCATACGCTCGACTGTGGTCGGCTTCACTCGGTCACTGTGACGTAGGCGCGGGACTCGAAGCTTGTTGTCTTGCAATACTCGCTCGACGTGCTGAAGCTCGGCGATCAGATGTTTTATGTCACAGATCCCTCGTGCTCTCTGAAACAAAGATTTTCCCACGGTAGCTAACTGTGATGAATGATGGTGCGATTCACTATTTAAATATCGGTTGGTATGGGTCTTTTTCCTATACACAGCGTGACCAATGGTGTTATCAGGATTTCGAATGACTAAAACATCTAGGAAAGCTAAAGAACTGTTTGCCTCTAACTCCATTGTGAATAGTATTTTTGAGTTTATAGAATTAAGGTGGTCTAAAAACACAGTTCCTTTATCAGATGGTAAAATTGTAAAAGTGTCGTCTACGTACTGCTTGTAGAATCTTAGATTTACAGGAGCAGTAAGAAGGGCTTTCTCCTCCAAGTCCTCCATGAATATGTCGGCGACTATGGGAGATACAGGTGAGCCCATCGCCACTCCATCTACTTGCTTGTAGAACTACTCCTTCCACAATAGATAGCCAGATGTAAGGCAGTGTTTGAGTAATACTGCATATTCTGTAGGCATGTTGTATTCTTCTAGCTCCCTGGTTACAATTGAGATGCAGTCTTCAATAGGTAAGCATGTAAATAGTGACTGAACATCAAAACTGACCATAGTTTGATTGTCAGCGAGATGTAGGTCTTTTATCTCACTAACAAAATGGTATGAATACTTTGTGTGTGCTCTGGTATGTCCTCTTAATGGTGACAGTATTTTTGCCAAGTGTTGAGCCAACTTATAAGTTGGTGAATCGATCTGGCTTACTATAGGACGTAGTGGAGCGTTTGGTTTGTATATTTTCGGTAACCCATACGATTTCGGTAGTTTGGCA
>JAVANC010000028.1:31228644-31411144 GCA_033319125.1 Parnassius glacialis | reverse complement strand
AGCTTTGTGACTTACCTCTATCTCATTGCCGCATTGTTACTTATGCTGATGACACGGTCCTTGTTGTTTCTGGGAACAACTGGTCCGAAACAATTAACATTGCAGAGAATAATTTTAGAATTATTATGTTTTTGGCTAAGTCGTAATCTTCTAACCTTAAATATAGATAAGACTTAATTAATAACCTTCTCTAAAAAACCCTCTACACAAACATCAAGCGAGTTTTTCGATATCACAATTGCTCCAGTGGGACTTCTCGCTGTAATTGCCCAAAATTGCAAAGAACCCATACCATTATATACTTGGGTATTCAAGTGGATAATTGTTTGAACTGGTATAGACAAGTAGAATCTGTTGCAAGTCGGTTACGCAACCTAATCTATATCTTTAAACCATTACGTAACTCCGCGGATGCCGACATCCTGTCATCTGTGTACACCGCCCTTTGTGAGTCAATCATAACATACTGCATCCCGATATGGGGTTGTGCCTCCAAGACTACCTTCATTAAAATTGAGCGTGCACAGAGGGCAGTGCTAAAGGTTATGCATAGGCGGCGTTGGAGATACCCGACCACACAACTTTATATCGATTGTAATGTACCTACAGTTAGGCAACTTTACATCCTTCGCACCATTCTGCGTCTACATTCAACTGTACCTCCAAATAGTTCTTCCACGCCAAGGAGGCATCAAAAAGCCGTATGTCCTGTCAAAACATGTAGGACTTCTTTTGCTAAAAAGTAATTATCCTTCTCAAGCTCGCGGTTATACAATATACTCGACAAAAAGTTACAGACAAATAAGTTCAATGCCTATGAAGTTAAAAAAAGGTAATTTCGTACTTTCATGAATTAAATTATAATGCAACTGAAGCTTTAATATTCTAAACCTACAAACTGTACCCACTAACACGCACACATTACACGCAATCACTTTCAAACATACACACACAAACACACACACACACACACACACACACACACACATATATATATATATATATATATATATTATGCCATACATATTCATCACCGAACTATTATTTTTCTTTAACTGCCTGTTCTTAAACTTCTTACCATAATGTAATCACTAATTGAATCAACTCGCTATGCTGTTCTAAAGAATATCTTATAAAGAGCCGAACCACTGACTTTCATAACACAGGTTACCCTAGCATGAAAGTCAGATGATCAACTTATATCTATGTCATTTAGGCTAGCCATCTTGTTACAATTTATCTACAATAACTTTGTATTAAGTTTAAGGCTTTAATTTGTCATTAAAAAATCATTATTATTATTATTTATTCACTTTATTTTTCAGCTTTTTCTTATATATTTAAGAGAGCTTTACCTTTCATTTCTGGCAGCTGTCTTCGATTAAAGCGAACAAAATGTATATATATATATATATATATATATATATATATATATATAGATATATATATATATATAAACAGATATAATAAATTTTAATGATAATAGTGCACCAATTATTTATACCTAATTTTATTATTATCGATAAAAAGGCGTCTATTACTTCAGTCCTATGCCTTCGGAATGTAATATGTTTAAAGCAATATTTAATTAACTGCTTCTAGAATTAATTGATAATTATCAATATAAGAACCACCAGTTTCACCACTTTTATTATTCACTTCCTTTTCATGTCCTTTAAACAGGCACTTTATTTTTAATACTTGTGTACTAACATCATCTCCACAATTAAAAGATGAGCGGTGAAACTTAATGAATCATGTAATTAATAAATATTTAAAAGCATTTATGATATTGTGGCAAGTCCGGTTATTGCCCCTAAAATTATATGATCTTATTTGACGGAAAAAAATCGATTCATCGGAATAAATATAGCGGGGTGTCTTTATGTTTTTCTTCGACGAAAACTGCCACAATTTTATAAAACTTTTTAAGATACTTATCCAGTGATCAGTAATCGATTGCTGAAAACAGATTTTGAAAATTCGAAACCGTTCTCGAGATAATCGTGGGACAGACGGACAGACGGACAGACATCGTGAAATCAATAAGTGACTTCGCAAGCTTCGCCACTTAATAAATAAATAAATAAATAAAATAAAATATCACACTGGGCACTGTACATTCATGACCATTTTTATAAATACATTTAAAATTTTCATGTCTTAACAAAGCTTGCTGCCAGAATGCATGATGTCTAAATTTTTCTATAACAGCAATTCTTAAACAGTTTTCTCTTTTTTTATTTATCACCGCACTTCCATTCACGCTGTCAAATTGGTCATACATAAAAGATACTATTTCTGCAGTATTTTTCAGTACTCTGCTCACTGGCCGCCCATCCGAATAATGAGCTATAATAAATATTTGAAGTATTATTAAATGAAATATTATTAAGTACTCAAAGTATTTTTTAGTTACAGAAGAAGTTTGTGTTTTTTTATAGAATACATAACAAGCAAGCGCCCATTTCACTTGATAGTAAGTGAATACTGTGGCCCACAGACACCTAAATTATTCTTAGATTAAATATCAAAATGTAAATGCATTGTCACCCCTGAAGACAAAAGAATTGTTACAAGTAAAAATGGTATCTGGTTCTCATCACTCAACATATAAAATATTACAGTTCTATGGTGCTATAAATTTAAGGAAATAATTAATATAATAACCTACAAAATGCAGAGGTATAATTTTAGGTTTCGTGCCACGGTTTTACTAAATATAAGAACACAATTATTAACCTGCAAATAATCCATAACAATTTGACTAACATTAAGTGTATTAAAATGTACAAAAATGAAATTACATGTAATTGAAATAAAATAACAATTATTTTATACCCTTATTTTTTATTTTTCAGAAATAACATGTTCGTCGTTAATTTTATGTAATAACCGTGTTTCTGAATGTTCACAGTCTGTTTTATACACATCTACAATATCTATCCATGTAGAAATATTTTCTTAGTATTGTATATTTTTTGTTAAAACATTTTTCGCATTCTTATGATTTAATGTGGTACATCAAATGTGACAAGTATATTAAAACTACTTACATGTATCAGGTCACCAAAAATTATAAAACATATTACTTAATAATAAACCAATTCTATTAAAAGTAAACATGCCGGTGAAGTTTTAATTAATTGTACCTGGCTTTTTATTTTCTCTTACTTGCACTGCTCTAGTTTCCTCTTGCAGTAGATTAAGAGCAGATCTGATAGTAACCCGTCTCGTGGTCACCAACAGCCGCAACAATTTCTTTTAAAATATTTTTAAAAAAAGCTTTTAAAAACTTTTACTAAAGTAAAAGGCAAGCGGCTGACAATACAAGTAAATGCGAAGAAAGGGCGGAAATAAATCAACGCAACCAAATGGAAATTTATCAGTAAATCAGTAATAATATCACTCAGCGACACAATGATTACGGACAAAATAAACAATATGGCTGCCCGCGGCATGAATGGAGCTGAGAAGCGATGTCGAGAGATGAGGGGGATGTTAGCTGTCATGTATTATTTTGCTATGATGTTTCCTATGTGCAATATTTTTTCTATGAAGATTACTGCCCATGAACGGACTGCGACAGAGCTTGCGGGGGATTGGTGGGCGACGGAGCGGGCACGCCCGTGCTAATATATTCAATTTCGGGGAAAAATTATATTTTCACGAGTAAAAACGGGAATAAAAATAAAACTCTTACTTAAAAATATTTGTATTTTAAAATCTTTTTTTAGTGTAAAAATTATTTATAGAGCTTGTGCCGTTTTGGAGAAATTTTGCAAAATATGACAAAGATAGTTAGATTATTTTGGTTAGGTTTCTTCTAATAAGTTGTTGAGAAAAATACAACAATTAAAAACGTTTACTAAATCTCTTCTGTTATCCTATATTTTTTCTTTGCGAATTAAATGAACAGTTATTGTGATTTATTTACTCTAATATCCAAGAATTTAGGCATTTAAACCGCTCGTAGGGCCTTAATGCCAAAATACCAAAAAGTTTAATGCCAAAACAAAAAATCACAAAATCTGGACTTGTTTTCGTTGCACTGTAGTCGTTTTATTAGTAAATATTATTTAAAACTTTCTATGTGAACTGCATATTTACAATTTCATCTAACGAAAAGGGCAAAACAACGTCTGCCGAGCCAACTGGTCTAAACATATAATCGAGGCTGTTAGTGTTCGTGTAGCTTTTGAACGACTTGTCTGATTAAGGTCATGTTCACACATTATTTGTTTTGTCAAGACGATGGTTATATATTATCCAATTTCAAGTGCATATAATATTCTCAGATCAAGTCATGTAAACTTAAATTTGGATTATTATAGTATTCCTACATCTAATGAGAAATTATTTTCCTTTGCCAAGGAAGAAGTGGTAAATCAAAAAGTAATTGACAATTTTATTGGTGCCAATAGTATGCACATTAAAATAGCAGCAATAATAAAAAATATAAGTATAATTTTATTGGTATTCCTTCTTAGTTCTAAAGTACAAGCAAAGCAACTAGATTTCGATTCTTAATCTATGGTACCATCAGGTGGACTGTGTCCTCGTTATTCACCCTTATTTCTTAAAAAAATTAAATCTACTGCGATTAAATTAAAGTTTCCGTCATATTTATCTGATATGTTGAAGAATCAAAAAGTCTCATTGACTCAAACGCTATTTATTAAGTACTTTAACGGTATTAATTTGTTTGTTAGTTACATTAGAGTAAGTACATGTTTTAAAACAATTTCATGCTTACTGACCCGCTACATTGACGTTAAATTGTGTATATTTGTGTAATTTCTCAGGGGGAATTTAAAAAGTTTGTGAACATATATGTTAAATTTGTTAAATTCTCAAGAGAGTTTGTCAAATTAACTTGTTAAAGTGAAACGCTTGGAACTTAACTTTTTACAGTGAAGTTAATGAATCGATATTATATAATGTATATCTTCTTTATATATAAAAAGTACGTGTCACGTTGTTTGTCCGCGATGGACTTCTAAACTACTGAACTGATTTCAATGAAATTTTTGGTCGATATGCAGTTTGGTCCAACTTAAAAGATAGGATAGCTTACATCTCAATTTATAGTCGCAATACAATATTATATTATTGAAAATTATTTGTCTATTATTTGACAGTCACAATTATCTCTTAGCTCTAATCTGTTGACTGGATTGAGTAAATATGTAATAGATGGCGCTATGTTAAAAATGCAAACGTTTAATATAAGCTACAATTTAATAGTATAACCACCACGTGTTGCTGTAAGTATTCAACAAATAGAACCGATTTCAAAAAAAAATTTGCAGACTGTGTGAAGTTTGGTCCAACTTGAGAGATAGGAAAGTTTTTATCCCGATAAGTGACCCTCAATTTTTTTATTGCTAATTTCGGGAGTTTTTTGGGAAAGCAAATGGTCGTTCGGAAAGGGCAGAACAACGTCTGCCTGGTCAGCTAGTATATATATATATATATATATATATATATTAATTAAGCCTATTTGTTTCTCTTTGTAAACCCCGCTACTCTCTACTTCTTAAATCACTTTCCAAACCTTCGTTCAACGTTTTTTTTTTAATCTAACCTTATCTTTATTTCAAAAGCGTTAAATAAGATAAACAAGATTTTATACTAATCTACAAATATATGTGACATTTATGTTCTGTTAACCGTGAGAACACCGCGGTTCTTTTAGTGCTAATCTGGTTGTTAAGTAGCGTTTCATAAATTTTGCACAGCTCAAGAGAAGCCTAAGAACAAAACTTAACAAAAGTCAACTGCTGTCATAACATATTTTTTATATTATGACAGCAAAAATTGATAAACATATTACATAATATCATCCTTATCATTCGTGATAGTTTAACGTTTTCATTTCATATTTTCTGTGGCGTAAACATAGGACGAAACATTAAATAGCAGGAACGATCATAATCCAAATATATTATACTAATAAGCCTATTCAAAGCAGACTCGCGATGTTTGTGTTCGTATAGAATTAAAAAGTAAAATTAGGATTAATGAAATTTAAAAATGTATTTATTCAAATAATTCCTTGAGGAAATTTTTCCAAATTTCACGAACGCACATCGCGTCAAAATTCACGATACCATCCTCACCATCTGGATGCTTGGTGTCCCACCACTGTGCGTTTTACTAGGAGTTTTCTTCCACGTACAACTTCTTTGTGGAATCGTTTACCACCGACGATTTTTTCGGACCGATAAAACTTAGGGCCCTTCAATAAAAGAGGTTACTCCTTTATAAAAGGCCGGCAGCGCACCTGCAGTTTATGGGCGGCGGTAGTCACTTACCATCAAGTGAGCCGCATGCTCGTTTGCCCCCTCTTCTATAAAAAAATGTTGATTACAATATTTTGATTTAATTACATTGCTATCTAAACAAAGTCAAAGACAATAGTTCAATGGTCCAATATGATTTAATAAAAGGCCAACATCTTGTCTGTATTTTACGATATATTTTCTACCTACTTGACTGCCTGGCAGTGTGAAATATAGTCCACTTGGAATAAGTGAAGAAGAAATAATGATACGTAACCTGAAAAGAGAATGAAATATTTTTATAGTAATACAAAAATTGATATCATAAATGTACTTTTAAATATATTTTAAACATTATCGTTATCATCATTAGGTAATAAAGGCCACTGCGGGACATGTAATTAACACAAAACAAATTATAAATACCTTAGTGTCGATCATTTCACTCCTAGGGATTACAAAATTCCTTAATAACTCTTATTATATTAAGTTTTTTTTTTTAATAAACGGGTGATTGAAATTTGGGTGGAAACCTAACCATTTAGAACTATTTAGGCCATAGTTATGTTAGACGAAGTCCAATTTTTTTTTACCAATTTTTGTTATTGTTTTAAGTGCTAAAACCCAAAGTTTTACAGGTAATTCCTAATAATTATTGTCATTTTCATTGATTTTTTTTTCAAATTAATTTGTAAGCAATCTGACAAAACATGGTCTAAGCAATTACAATTTTGGACACATCTTCCAATCGTCTAATATTTTGAACTTTGCGGAAGCCAAGTTTTGTTTACTATCTGGGATTTTGTTATAAAAGCGAAAACTTTGCCTCAAGAATGAATTAGTCACTCGGTGGAATCGAGTAACTAGTACTACTAACTTGTGTTCGTTCCTAGTATTTACAGAAAGAATATCACTTTTTTTTAAACTAATTTTATTTTTGTGTACTTACATTACATTTTCGTACATGTAATAAGAGGACAAAATTAATATCATATTGTTGGAAATGAGGGTAAAAAAATAAAAGGAAATGCGAACAAATGAAAATAGAATGGTAATCTCCCACTTGTTTTAGCTGTATAAAGTATCGCACAGGCGACCAAGAGGCATCAGTCCGTAATTCTAAGGGTCTCACTGTCGTTACTATGCCACTTGGGGTATTCTACTAGTGTGGGCAAGGAAGGCTGTGTTGCTGAGAGGCGGCTACACTGTGTTACATTGAGATGGGTAGTGATGCTGTTGGTTTGCATACTTTGGTGTTATCATGTAATTGGGTCCTGATAATAAGCAGAGTTTGTGACCGAGTAGTTTTCTTTTATTTAAATACTTTTGACGATAATTTCTAACATCAGAAGTGGAATAGTTTCTAAAATCAGAAGTGGGATATTTTCTAAAATCAGAAGAGGGATAAAGATCCCTGTTACCGTCCACATATAATCTTTGAATAGTGTGAGGGTTACTACGTTTGTGAAGGATTACGATGCGACTCGCGTATTATATTATGGCTTTTGTTTTTATGTTAAATGCCGTAATGAAATTTGCTGTTCTATTTACGATATTCACGTATCATTAAAGTGTAAAGTAAAAGTATAAAAAGGAATGTTATAAGACAAAAGTTAAATTTTTTTGTTTGATTTATATTAAAAGCACTCGCGAGTACTTTCATTGCTTCTTAACGTACCGAAATATTTTAACAAATGTTGAAAGAAATATTTAAGGCACGTAGATGAGTTATAGTTTTGCATTCATAAAACATAATTGATAGTTCATGCGATATGATTTAATCAGGCTATATTCTAAAGTTCGAAATGTTTAAGCGATGTACCAAAATAAATGTTTAACTTTAACGTGCTATGAATTGAAAAACATAAGCAGCCTTTTTGTATTCTAGTATGTTGATAAGTGTTACAGCTTCCTCCAAATATTATGTGGTCGACAAAATAGGGGTTTGATGTCCGAAAGGTTCGTAGAAGTCGCTACAACAATGAGCAATGAGGAAGATGTCGTGACGGCTAACTGTACATGGTCAGGTGCGGCCGAGCCCTGGTAAGTTTGAGGCTACTTCGCTACAGCCCGCGACTTCTCGGTGAATCTAATGGCAGGACGGCTCAAGCGGCCGCCAAGCACATGCACCATGTGCATGTGCTTGGCGTGGCATAGATGTCTGACGCTTGCTCAGTTTTCGTTGCGAGTGGTGAGCCATATCACGCGGATATTTAGAGGACCGAAAGGATTAAATGACTGTTGCAATTTGTGAGATGCCGTTTTTGCAATGTGTGATATTTTCATGCAGTTGCTCTTTATATTTGCAAAGTGTGTAGTGGCCTACGCCTCTGCATGCAGTTGCCTTTTGTAAAGCGTAGATCTTGAGCAGTTGCTTCCCTCCCTTTGGAATATGTGGTGGAACCTGTCTCCCTACATAGTTGCTAGTTATGCAATGTGTGCAATGGTTTGTGAGTGCCATGTAACACAGTTGCCGTTTCTTAAGACAATGTGTGGTGAACTCTGGAAGTCCCGAATTCTATGGTTCGCAACTCATTTATCTTCATTTCTTTTAATTTTTAATTTTGCAAATCAGATTTATTTGTTTCATGCCCCTGAAACGTTTTACATCTGTTTCAATCTTAAATTACTTTAGATACCTATTTTGCGAGACCTACGAGTTAGATGTACTTAAGTTCACGCTTGTGCATCTGACGTAGTTTTTTCCATGTCTTTTGCTTTTTACATTAAAAATCAAATATGAAATAGTATTACGGCCGGCAGCTGCCTATCCCAGGAGTAGAATCCTTCGCGGCCCATAGACGAAGAAGCTACAGGCAGATGCTGGTCGGGCGTCCTCACGCCACGGGTTAAAGGTCTAATTACACTAAATAATCCGGGGGGAGCGTTACAATTATTGAACAGAGCTTACTTACCTCTATTCAAGGCGACTGGTCCCTCAGGATGCGGTCAGGTCTCGTGTGAATGTATTGTGCTAGAAAGTAAAGGTCAGTGATGTGTATTTGGGTGTGGCTGGTAGTGTTATTGACCTTATTTGACCGTTCCCCCTGCAGCAGTTCGGCCCTCAGCTCCTCTCCAAGCTAAGGTCGCCTTCCGCAGTCACTTTCTTCCTTTGTTACGATTGACTCGCGAAAATGAACACAGAACGTACGGGTCAAAGGTCACCGTTATTTCTAGAATATTAACTACCGCACTAGTAACTAATACAGTCGAATCCACTTATACAGATTCTGCGTTAAACCTAAAGTCCCGGGTAAACTCTCAACACGCGCCACCATTCCCAGTGGTATATTCACTATACGCGCCTATCATAAAATTAAGAGCTCCCGACCAAAAAACGAACTGCCTTCTCCTTCGACGCGAAGAAGACTTCTAATCTTTCGCTCTCGACTCCCACCGTTCAGTCAACTCAGACGTTCAACACACACAAACGTCATTCCGTATCGACCGAGCCGAGTGCCATCTAACGTCGATGCCTGACACTAACGCTTTTGCGTGAACAAACCCCCGTCCCGGACATAAGGATTTAGGTCCGCGAGCAAACCGGTCAGCGGGACAGGGTCGCGACGGCAAGTTGCAAGATCGAATCTACAACCAAACTAGGCCACCTTACGCACCCAATCAGATCTTGCAACACTAACCAACGCCCCAAAATTGCAGCCCTTACGTGGGCTAGCCGGAGAGTTGAACTGGATGCCCTTCCTGGACATCGCAGCACATAAATAAGTCCTATTCCTAGACAGAAGTCAGACGACCTCCTTCAAACACCTATCTGCGCTCCTATGATTAGTTCCGCAATTCGACCGGATCAGGTCTGCAAACAGCGACGCGACACGAAGCGGCCCAGAGGGACCTTCAAGCTTCAGTGCAGAGAGCACCCCCAAATTCCCCATGAACGTCGTCTGTGGAGAGCTGAACGAAACGCACAGATGGTCCCTAGCAGGTGATCCTATGCTCATATTTCAACTAATTTTTCAAAAGCATCAATGTTCAATTACAGAATTAATTAAAACAAGTAATCACCGATGCACATAGGTCAACTGTGTCAAATGGCAAAGTAAACAAAACAATAAACGTAAGGGACAGCCCTATCTCTTATTTCAAATAAATATCTTAGACAGTGCCAACAAAATCTAAACCAAAAGAGAATTGACTCCTATTTCCTTCGGCAACCACAGGGTTATCTAATTTCAACCTTCCTTATCACAAAGAAAAATGATTAAACACTATCACAAGCATTAAAAAAGGGCACACAATTTAATCTCAATTTTCCGTGCAACAATAAATGCAGTGATCAAATGTATTTACAAAAAATATGCAGCAGCATTTAAAGGAGTATTTTAAATTCAATTCTTTTAATCATAACCGCTACAATATGAATTTCGCGGAAAACTCAAAGCATTTCAATTTTAATTCAAAGAATTCTTAACTAAGTGCTCGACCAAACCAAATCCAATACCCCTTGAGAGCGTGATTCAACGCTCCAGGGGGCCCCAATCTTCCCACCACCAAGTGGAGGCCACACCGCGCGAACCCGATACTAACAGAGCGCAACCGCTAACAGTCGCCACTCGGGTTGTACGCCCTCACTGAGGCCGTCGGCAACAGAACAGCTTGACAAGTGGACTGTTGACGGCTTAAGGCTCAGTAGAGGCAGCCATGGTGGGAGCTAAGGCGGCAGCTAGCTAGGGCCGCCTCCATCAAATGGGGTACAGTGGTACACCAGTCGCGGCCACTCAGCTAACGGGAGCGATAAGGGTCCAGCGGACTGATGAGTGGCCGTGAAGTTCCTCTCCGCACGCTGAGGGGGTGTGATGACACCCCCGCCCCTGGGGGAATTACCCCCCGACTGGTCGGGGGAGGGACCCCTTTCAAACCTAGGGGCCTGGTGGCTAGCCGGCGGGAGCCGAGCGTCGCCCGTCAACGGGCATGGCGGAGCGCCCCCGCCCGTGGGGGTCGAGGGCCTGGCAGCGCCCCGAGAGGAGACGCCGTTCGCACCCAGGCACAGTACGACATGGTGATTGCCCTGGCAATGCAGACAGGGCCGCTGGTGCGGACAGTCTCGCTGGAGGTGCCCTTCCAAACAGGAGTAACACCAGCGGCGCTCCTTGGCGATAGTTCGCCTCGCCGGAACTGGCTTACTTAATAATTTTGGGCAAGACGTTACCCGGTGATCAGATGCTCGACAATAGGAGCAGGGGGGGGGTTGACGACGACTTGCCCGGCGGAATTCGCCTCTCACTGGGCACGGCTCGTAAGTCGTCGACGGTGCCCGCCGCGTGCTCGATCTGTCGGCACTGCTCCTCCAAAAACCGCAGCAGGTCATAGAAGGGCGGAATATAGGAGGCCTCGTCCCCACCGTACCTCTCCTCAAAATGCATTTGAAGGTCAAGAGGTAGACGGGACAGCACGATGCGGAGCAACAAGAAGGCCCATTCGCCCACTGGTAAATCCAGCCGCCTCAACATATTACAGGCCACCAAGACTGGATCCAACAGGTCCGGACGTAGTCTGGCCCGGTCACTCAGCAGCGGGAGGCTCAGAAGCTGCTTAACATGTTCGTCCGCAATTTGCCGGACGTTGGCGTATCTTCTGGCTAGGAGGTCCCGAGCAGTCTGGTAGGCGTCGTCCGACAAGCTCAAATGGCTGACAACGCCCAGGGCCTCCCCTTCCAGTGAGGCCAGGAGGTACTCCATCTTCTGGCTCGGGGTCAAGTCACTCCGGGCGTCCACTAGGCCGTCGAAAAGACCAACGAAGGTCAGCCACTCGGAAAGGACCCCGGAGAACTTTGGCAAGTCCAGAGTTGGGAGTCGTCCCAACAGCTCCGGCTGAGGCTGCTTCCGAAAGGACTCGGGCAGGCCACTCGTCCGAGCTTCACGCGCCTCCTCGGCATACCTGCCTTCAGCCTCGATCAACTCGTCCGTGAGCCACAAGAACTGCTCGTAGTCTGCGAAGCAGGAGTCCAGGACTCCCTTTTCCACATCCGAATCCTCGAGCTCAGCGTAAGCCTCCTCCACTGCAGCCCTTCGAGCATCGACCTGCTCGAACCGCTTCATCAAATTATGGACCCTATCCGGTCGACCTATCAAAGCATGGGCGCTGGTGGCCCAGCGTAACTCAGTCCGCAGGCAACGGATTAGCATCTTGGGCGAGGACATCACTACTAAATACAAATTACGACGCCGCTCGGCCACAATTACAAAAATAACAAATAAAAAATACAAAAATTAACAGCTAACTAATGCAGTTCCTATCAAATCGAGTTGAATAGAATGTACACAAATAAGAACCGCTATTTATCAAATCAAACACAAGTTAGTACAAAAGAAAAGGTAAATCAAATTAACAATAACAAATACTAGTGCGATCAAATCAAGTTAAATTCAAATTACGTAAATACAAATTACCACTCTTTAGTTCAAATACAAATTACAATACGAAAGATACATAACGAAGATACACATCAACAAAAAATACCTTGCTCGGAAATCGACCCTTCGATAAGTAATACACTACAACCATCCGACAACGATAATTAACCGATTACGTAAAAATAACCGTCTACCTACATGACGCAATCTCCCGCTTGCGCGCGAACCGGGCGTGGTTTTTCAAATTTACCCGCAAACAACAAAGCAAGCTAACAAAGAAAGGAATTTTATTATTACGTATATAATAAAAAAAATATTTTTACGTATTACGGACGGGCGTGATTGTAGATACAAAATTAAACCAATCAACCCAACGCTCCCTGCCACCAAAATTATTTAATTTTTATCAAATACTATGGTCGGTGGATCGACCGGGAATCGATCCCAGAACCACGCTCTGCTACCAAATGTTACGGCCGGCAGCTGCCTATCCCAGGAGTAGAATCCTTCGCGGCCCATAGACGAAGAAGCTACAGGCAGATGCTGGTCGGGCGTCCTCACGCCACGGGTTAAAGGTCTAATTACACTAAATAATCCGGGGGGAGCGTTACAATTATTGAACAGAGCTTACTTACCTCTATTCAAGGCGACTGGTCCCTCAGGATGCGGTCAGGTCTCGTGTGAATGTATTGTGCTAGAAAGTAAAGGTCAGTGATGTGTATTTGGGTGTGGCTGGTAGTGTTATTGACCTTATTTGACCGTTCCCCCTGCAGCAGTTCGGCCCTCAGCTCCTCTCCAAGCTAAGGTCGCCTTCCGCAGTCACTTTCTTCCTTTGTTACGATTGACTCGCGAAAATGAACACAGAACGTACGGGTCAAAGGTCACCGTTATTTCTAGAATATTAACTACCGCACTAGTAACTAATACAGTCGAATCCACTTATACAGATTCTGCGTTAAACCTAAAGTCCCGGGTAAACTCTCAACACGCGCCACCATTCCCAGTGGTATATTCACTATACGCGCCTATCATAAAATTAAGAGCTCCCGACCAAAAAACGAACTGCCTTCTCCTTCGACGCGAAGAAGACTTCTAATCTTTCGCTCTCGACTCCCACCGTTCAGTCAACTCAGACGTTCAACACACACAAACGTCATTCCGTATCGACCGAGCCGAGTGCCATCTAACGTCGATGCCTGACACTAACGCTTTTGCGTGAACAAATAGGTTTCAGGTACTAATTAACGCTAACTTTGTGCCTATGCCTACAATGTTGAAGTCTGGACAGCTCTCTGGCGCTGGTGCGGCGCAGCGGCTTGCTGGCGCTGGTGAGGCGCGACAGCTCGCTGCCGCGAGTGCAGTGAGGCAGCTCGCTTCCGCAAACGCAACGGAACCGCTCGCTGGAGTGCATTTAACTGGTTGACCTGTGTCTTCAGTGTATATTACGATCTGTGCCGTGTGTGCAGTATTCCTCAAAAAATTGTGTTATCTAAGACATGCGTTAAACTCTAGTAGGAAGCGTTGTATACTAAAATCTGATTTTGGCGATGTTTTCAATTCTGTATAATTTAAAATTAAAAATTTTGTACAGCCGACTTCAATATAAGCGACTTCAATATAGGTTATTTAAGAATAACTCAATAACCATTAGTCCGACCTTGGTCAAATTCATATGGGACCACACGAGAACTATCGGCTTTCATATAAAAAAAGAATCATTGAAATCGGTTTGCCCAGTATAAAGTTATGAGGTAACACACATAAAAAAAGCAAAAAAAAAACATACACTCGAATTGAGTACCGTCTCCTTTTTGGAAGTCGGCAGAAAAGTTTAGTTTGTATGAAACATTTTCAAGAGATCACACATTATGTGCCATTGAATAAAAATTGATGATGATTTAAATACAATGAGTTTATCGTTTCATGGTCAGAAAGGTCCGAGACGGGAAAGTTACATGAACGTTACCTTGGCCTTCACACGAGGTGTGTGCTTGCCCCATGCTTACTTTGAGGGTGAGTAGTTACATATGTGTCAGAAATAGCTAACGAAGTGCTTCCTTTCTGAAAGAGTAATATTAAGATACGCTAACGTTGTGCCTCTTTCTCAAAAGTAGAAGGCAGACCAGCTAACGTCGTGCCTCTGTCGCGTCTAGCTTAAGTTATGATAATGCCGTGCTTATGACTTAATGAGTATTACCGGAGTCGCAGAAAGGGTAATAATACGCTTCATTACTTATTGTTTGCTTTACTAGTTCACAACACGAATAGTCCTTCAATAATTATTTCAATTGATTTTATAATATCGCACAATGGTGGCAACTTATCCCTTCTACCTATCCAAACTGAACTTAGCAACAGTTTGAGTGTGTAAGAATTATACAATCCAAATACTTTTATAGTACGAACATAAGTTAAATTGTCTTACAAATATTACTGATCAGTGAATTAATCACGAATGCTTAGAAGATGAAATTACTTTTATAACATTCTTAGTAAATACCTCAAATTCTAAATTAGAAATAAAAGGAAAATTATCAATGATAATTATTATGACAATGCAGTTACTCTTAATCTATTTTATATTTGATAATTAAAAAATAATATTATAAAACAAAATGATAACTATACAATTATTATAACGATTCATGATAGAAATTATATAAAAATCACTGATAACATGAGTTATTATTTTGTTCAGTTACCTATGCTGATGTCGCGTAGTGCATGTGATTTAATCAGATAAAGTTATGCGAACGCAGTGCCTATGACTTAGTCAGTTATTTTTAACCGACTTCAAAAAGAAGGAGGTTCTCATTTCGACTGCGTTTTTTATATGTGTTCCTCAGAATTTTTTTCTAGGTGACCGACTTTGATGGTTTTATTTTTGTTTGAAAGCTGGTGCTTAACATGTGGTCTCAAATAAATTGATCAAGATCTGACCAGTAGGTAATGAGTTATTCTTAATATTGCGTAATTATTAATAACTGACTTTTAGCAAAATTTTTAATTTTACCATTTGAGTTAAGTTACGCGAACGTAGTGCCTATGACTTGTTCTGACGACACGTTGGGCTAACGTAGAGCCATTGCCAAGCGCGTCGCCTGTGACCTACGTGGTGCCTGCATCCCCCACGTCGTTGATGAACACTACTATTTAAAACTAAAGGGAGCCAGAGAACGGACTCCTGTCAGGAAAGACCGTGTTGGGAAGGAGGGTAAAAAAATAAAAGGAAATGCGAACAAATGAAGGTGGGATGGTAATTTTCCACTTGTTTTAGCAGTATAAAGTATTGCACAGGCGACTAAGAGGCATCAGTCTGTAATTCTAAGGGTCTCAATGTCGTTACTATGCTACTTGAGATATTCTACTAGTGTAGGCAAGGAAGATCGTGTTGCTGAGAGGCGCCTGCCCTATGTTACATTAAGATGGGTAGTGATGCTGTTGGTTTGCATACTTTGGTGTTATCATGTAGTTGGGTCCAAATAGTAAGCCTAGTTTGTGACCGAGTAGTGCTCTTTTATTTTAATATTTTTGACGATAATTTCTTACTATCAGAAGTGGAATAGTTTCTAAAATCAGAAGTGGGATTGTTTCTAAAAATATGTTAATTTCCTTAAATTTTTGTCTAAGCGACTCTTAGATTGCTCTTATGACCCTCTTCTGTAAAATAAATATAATTTCAGTGTCAGTTGCGTGTCCTCATTGCAAAATACCATACGAAATTGTGGTTTGGTAATAGCTAAAATAATGTTATATTTCTTTTATATCTTGCTGTTTTAACACCTGTAAAATTTCTTATCTTTTTAAAGCATACGCTACAGAACTAAGTCTACTTACTAGTTTTGATACATGGGGGCTCCATTGAAGTTTCGATCTCAGCCAACACCAATTAAATTGTTAATTGCAATTTTAAGTGCTCATTTCCTACGTGCTTTACGGTGAAGGAAAACATCATGAGGAAACCTACATGTCTAAAAAATAAGAAAAAAAACATATTTCGAAGATATGTGAAGTTCTCCATCACGCATTGGCGCAGCGCGGCGGACGTTTAATTGCCCTAAAACCCTCTCAAAAATTAGAGGAGGCCCGTTCCCAGCAGTGGGATGTTTGAAGAACCTCGTCTAGTATGATTAAAAAATATGGTGGATGATTTCGAAAAATCAATTCTCTTACGCTGTTACTACACGGTACACCTATCTGTATAGGTATCTGTATATTTTATTATATCGCATTTTCAAGTCCAAATTAAACTAAGCCTTAAATACTCTATAAACTTAGGTAGAGGTGTTATAACGTTATGTTTAGCCTTCTACGACTGTACTAGCACAAACCTCTATTGTATGCCGACAATTAATACGTAGAGAACGTCGTCTGCATTGTTCATATTTAACTTGTTATTTAGTTATAACTTAGCGGGGCTTTGAAACACCGTAAATCTTAATAAGCGACACTGTACTGGGTACATTGGAGTATTATTTTACATTTAAGCACTTATAACTGCTAATATCTGCTTTATTCGAAATATCTGGTGCCTAACTGAGATCAACAATGTTTGTCGAAGCAGCCATCTCGATGGTGGCCGGAAAATACTTCCTATTATAGAAGATGTGTAATAATAATAATAATATACAGACACAACTTAGTAGCCAGGATTCTACACCAGGAGCTCGCTCTGAAATACGGTCTCATGGATCGGAAATTGCCGTATTATAAGTACTTGCCGGAAGCCGTGCTCGAAAATGACCGCGCCAGGCTCTACTGGGACCGGGCCATCATCACAGACAGGACTATTCTTGCGAATAAGCCTGATATTGTGCTGATGGACCGGGCACAGTCAAGGATATTTTTGGTCGACATTACCATTCCTTATGACGAGAACCTCGTGAAAGCCGAAACAGATAAACTGACTAAATATCTGGACCTGGCTCACGAGGTGACCGACATGTGGGGTGGATTGCCGGCCGAAATTATACCTGTAGTCGTCTCTGCGAACGGGTTAATCCCAGTCAGCCTCTCGGGTCATCTGAGGTGACTGGGACTCCGTGACGGACCGCTCCAAGCTCAAATGCAGAAGGCGGTGCTCCTCGATACCGCCCGCATCGTCCGCCGGTTTCTTTCCCTCTCCCCCTAACCCTCGGCCGTTTGGTCTCCCCTGCCGAGGGCTTCCATCTGGTTGGGTTTTTATTTATTTATGTATTTTTTATGTATTATTTTATTTTGTTGATATTTATGTATGTTTATCATTTTCATTTACAATTATATATTTATACAGCCCAACCAGATGAGAAAACTAAATAGATACCCCAAAATAATAATATAATAATGTCCTCCAGACCGAATTTCGGCCACGGCGGCCAGTCGCAACGGAGACCAGCCATTGGCGCAGGACAGGATTATAGTGCCTAAGTGTATGCGCAAGCACAGGTCCACTCTCTATTCCCTCACTCTCATAACCCGATGGGACGGTAAACCGACACGACCGGAGAGATATCAGGCGCAGGACCAACGGCTTTACGTGCTTTCCGAGGCACGGGGGTGAAACACCGCCAACTTCCTGACTCCGGGCAGCTACTGAGATTTTCTTGAAGAAAAAACTCAATAACTGCTTTTTTGGCGCGACCCGGGATTCGAACCCGGGACCTCGTAATCAGCAGTCGCACTACTACAACCTAATGAAATGTTAATTTAAATACGAGCCTTTTGATAAAAGTCCATAGTTTGTTAGACTGTATTATTAGTCTATGCTTTATGGTTTTGTGTCTATTCTCTCTATTCCGTGACACTACGAGTAACGTTGTACTTAATATTGTAAAACCTATAAATAAATGCTTTTCACATTTAAAAGCCGCCTTCCACTTATTTAAAATTCAACAGGTTATGGGCCCAGATGCCCTGATAAAGTGAACAATACAAATCGAACAATAGTTACAATTGTGCACAAAAGTTGTTAACATCTAACCTAAAAAAAAAAATAACGCACGTGAAACCGGCAAAAAGTTTTACAAGTGTTGAAAATGTCTTCAAATAACCCGCTGACTTTGATAGAGAAACTAACTGGCCGCGATAACTACTCCACATGGAGATTTGCAGTTAAAACATACCTTGAACACGAGGAGTTATGGGACTGTATTGAAAATCCCACCGGCGGCGCGGCAAACGAAAAACGTGATCTCAAAGCAAAGTCAAAGATAATCTTGTTAGTGGATTCCGTAAATTATGTTCACATACAAGAAGCGAGGACAGCCAAGGAAGTTTGGGATAACCTGACAAGTGCTTTCGATGACTCGGGGCTAACACGCCGAGTAGGTTTACTTCGTGAATTATGCAATACAACCCTCGCAGAGTGTCAAAATGTAGAACAATACGTTAGTAAAGTAGTCACTACAGCTCATAAGCTCCGTAATATCGGATTTAAAGTGGACGATGAGTGGCTGGGTACCCTGCTTCTCTCTGGTCTACCTGAAACATACAAACCGATGATCATGGCGATCGAGAGTTCTGGAATAAAAATAAGTGCCGATTCAGTTAAAGCTAAAATCCTACAGGATGTAAAAACAAGTAATAGTGATACTAATGCCTTTGCAACAAATTCAAAGAAAAAGGTAATTAAAAAGTCATTTCACAAAGGTCCACGTTGTTTCAAATGCAACAGATATGGCCATATAAGCACAGAGTGCAAGTCTAAGCAAAAACAGAAACATGAAAGTCCTAGCTATGCTGCTGCATTCATAGCCTCCGACAGTAACAGCGATGCCTGGTATATAGACTCCGGTGCCTCAATGCATATGACCAGACACAAACAATTATTGTACAATGAAACAGTGCCCCTCGTGAAGACAATTAAAGTTGCAAATAACAAATCCTTACCAGTAGAAAGCTCTGGTCAGCTTAGTTTGGATATCTGTGATGATAGAGGACGGAGTAACAAAGTTTTATTCCAAAATGTTTTATATGTGCCTGAGTTAGCAACGAATTTACTATCAGTCAGTCAGATTGTAAACCATGGTGGTGCAGTGAAATTTAATAGTAAAGGCTGTGTAATTTTTAACAGTCGCAAGAAAATAGTTGCAACAGCTTTATTGATCAACAATATGTACCGGCTAAATCTGTATAATTTTCAAGCATACATATCTGATGTTGATAAACAAGATATTTATCTATGGCACCAGCGCATGGGACATCTCAATTTCAGTGATTTAAAGAAAATTGAAGAAAATACAGATGGTGTGCAATTATCTAAGAAAGAAAACAATTTGACCTGTGTAACTTGTTTAGAAGGGAAACAAACACGCCTGCCATTCAAGGCAAGTCATTCAAGAGCCACACATTTACTTGAAACTGTGCATTCGGATATATGTGGACCGATGGAGACTACTTCGATTGGTGGTGCAAAATACTTAATTACATTTATAGATGACTTTTCAAAAAAGGTGTTTGTTTATTTCTTAAAAAAGAAATCAGAAGCTCTTGAAAAATTCAAAGAATTTAAATGTCAAGTTGAAAATCAATTGGAGTGCAGTATAAAATGTTTGCGTACAGACAATGGACTTGAATATGTAAACAATGCTTTTTCTGAGTTCCTAGCAACAGCTGGTATCATTCATCAAACAACGGTGCCTTATACACCAGAACAAAATGGTGTCTCCGAACGCATGAATCGTACGCTTGTAGAAAAAGCAAAGTGTCTGTTGATTAATGCAAACCTACCTAAACTGTACTGGGCAGAAGCAGTACACACAGCTGCTTACCTCATCAATAGATCTCCAACACATTCACTGGCTTTTAAAACTCCAGAAGAAATATGGTCTAAAAAGAAACCAAATATAAGCCATTTAAAAATATTTGGTTGTGAAGCTATGATACATCTCCCAAAAGAGAAACGCAAGAAGTGGGACAGTAAATCACAGAAAGCTATATTCATTGGATACTGTGATAATACAAAAGGATATAGGTTTATAATACCTACCTCTAAAACTGTGATTAAAAGCAGAGATGCTGTTTTCTTAGAGACCACAATAAAAAGAAACTATCTTCCTATAAATCTGACAGAGAAAGAAACAATGTGTGATACATCATTGGAGCAAAATGATAATTTTACATCTCTGAATTCCAATGTCACAACAGACACTTCAACCAGTACTAGTGAATATATGTCAGATCAAGACGATAACATAGATCCGGAGTATAAACCAAATTTAAATGTTCAACAATCGTCAACACCTTCTAAAATAACATTGAGACCAAGAAACAGAGAATTATCAAAACTAAATGAAAATAAAGATAGATCTTACCTGTGCTACAGTGAAGAAAAGATAAATTCTATTCCTCAGAATTACAAAGAAGCTTTAACCTCAATTGAATCTGAAAAGTGGAAAACTTCAATAAAAGAAGAACTAGAATCACATTCTAAAAATGTTACTTGGACATTGGTAGAAAAATCCCAAAGCTTCAAGCCTATCGGATGTAAGTGGGTATTTCGCATCAAAGATGAACCAACAGGTCCTCGTTACAAGTCAAGGCTCTGCGCAAAAGGCTATGCACAAAAAGAAGGGATTGATTTTGATGAAACTTTTGCACCGACCGTGAGGTATGACTCTGTAAGATTATTATTATCACTTGCAGCTCAGAAAAATTTTCAGATAATCCAATTCGACGTTACCACTGCTTTCCTGTATGGTGACCTGGAAGAAGTAATTTACATGACTCCGCCTGAGGGATTAAACTGCAACCCAAACATGGTATGTAAACTTAATAAATCCTTATATGGGCTAAAACAGGCACCAAGATGTTGGAATACAAAATTTAATTCAGTTTTAAAGAAATTTGGGTTTGAAAGATGTAAAGCAGTTCAATGCATTTATAATGGATTAACTAGAGGAATAACATGTTACTTGTGTCTATATGTTGACGATGGTCTTTTACTTTGCAAAGATGAGTCAGTTTTAACTGAAGTAATTAATGATCTTCAAACCAATTTTGAAGTTAAAACATATCCTCTTTCCTGTTTTGTAGGAATGCAAATTGAAAAATCTAATAATCATATTTTTATACACCAGACCAAATATATTGAGCAATTATTGAAGAAGTTCAATATGACTGAAGCAAACTCTAACAGTGTACCGGCCGATCCACATGTCAAGCTCACAAAGACTGATAGGATACCTGAAAGAAAATATCCATACAGAGAAGCTGTAGGATCTCTCATACATGCAGCTACAGTAAGCCGGCCAGACATTTTGTTTGCAGTTAGTCAGGTGAGTAGATTCTTAAATTGTCATGATGAGACTCACTGGAATGCTGTTAAAAGAATACTTAAGTATCTTAAAGATACTAAAGATTATGGATTAAGCTACATGTCAAAGCCAGACAGCACCGATGTAGTAGGATACAGTGATGCTGACTTTGCCAACGATGTTGAAACAAGGCGTTCAACAACTGGTTATGTTTTTCTTAAAAATGGAGCCGCCATTACCTGGTCCTCACAAAGACAACAGACCGTGGCCTTGTCTACAACTGAGGCAGAGTTCATGGCTGCTTGTGCTACCACTAAAGAGGCCATGTGGTTAAGACAACTATTACAGGAAATAAGTGAATATAAACAACTGTCAGTGATCATAAACATTGACAATCAAAGTGCAATTAATGTTATTAAAAATAGTGAATTTCACAAGCGTTGCAAACACATAGATATTAAATATAATTTTATTAAAGAAAAATATTATGAAAATGTTATCAGTCTGAACTATGTTAACACAAACAATCAATATGCTGATATGTTTACCAAAGCATTATCTAAGGATAAATTCATATATATGAGAAAGAAAATAGGGATGTGCAAACTTAATAATTATGAGTAATTTATTTTTCTAAATTTGTAACTAAATATCATTGTGTATTTTAAGGCTTATTGTGTATTTTTTTTGTTACTTATGCTACACATAATAGAAGGCTCTAATTTGGTAAGAGTAATGAAATGTTAATTTAAATACGAGCCTTTTGATAAAAGTCCATAGTTTGTTAGACTGTATTATTAGTCTATGCTTTATGGTTTTGTGTCTATTCTCTCTATTCCGTGACACTACGAGTAACGTTGTACTTAATATTGTAAAACCTATAAATAAATGCTTTTCACATTTAAAAGCCGCCTTCCACTTATTTAAAATTCAACACAACCATTAGACCAACGAGGCAGTTAGAAGATGTGTAGTGACGGTATAACAGTAAGGTGGATGGGCAGCAGCATATTTCTGACAAAAACTCAAAATAATAAAAAGAACTGTGGTTGACAAACCGCTCACCAGGCATATCAATTATGGCAAAATTCTCCTTAGATAGGACTTTGTTCAGGAGTGAATTTTTATAGGCTATAATGTATGAATGGATAAAAGATGTGATGAAAAAACGAGTAATAAACTGTCAACAGGCTGTTTATCAGCCTGCTTATCAGCTGATGTTCATAAACACAAAATTCAAGTTGGTAATTACGAGTAGCAGTATACAATTGTTTTATTTGATTTTATATTTTTGTGAGAATACAACATTCTATACGAGCTTAAATAATAGTCCGTAATTACTAATCTCACTTCCTCACGTGACTCGCTGTCTGTATAGACCGCAATACTAATTTTAGTGCATGCAATGAAAATAGTTCCCTTATTCGGGTAAACTAATATTAAAATTTATGTAGGTTTTTATGCACATATTTATAATATAATAAAAAAAGTCTTTCATTTCTTCCAGAAATGTTCGTTTACAAAGTTGCAAAGTCAATTAATTTTGTTAGTATTAAAAAAAGTTTTATAAAAATATGTTTTGATATATTAGTATTACTCTGTAAGATCCCCTCTGCAGGTAAAGGCCTCCTACAAACTGAGCCAGTTTTCTCTGAATTTCGCTGTTTGTATCCAGTTTAGACCCGCTATGCGTTTAATTTCTTCCTCCCATCTGGTGCGAGGTCTCCCTTTTTTTCTATTGCCCACTGGCCTCTTCTATTCTGTCACTCTTTTTATCCACCTTTGATCTTACATGTGTCCGGCCCACTTCCATATTAATGTGAGAGCTTGTGCTAAAGCGTCTGTTGCTTTTGTGGTGTTGCGTATTTTTGTATGCCTTATTTTATTTATTCTTTTTATGTTTAGCATGCTCCGCTCCATTCCTCGTTGGCACGTTGTAATTTTATTTTTGATATTTTTGTTAAACTTCAAGCATAGGTCAGGCATGATATAAGGCAAGAATTCATAACCTTAGTCTTCAGTTTCATTGGAATGTTGCTCTTAAATATTTATTTCAAGCTCCAGTACTTATTCCATGTTAGCTGGGCCCTGCGCTCAATCTCCTGGTAGTTGTTTATGCTATCGAAGCTTATTTGCTTACCTGGGTGAATTTTTTTTTCGGTATATTGAATAGGTTCGTTATCGACGTATATTTGTATCTTGGTGCTGTTGGTCATTACCATAGTATTAGAGAGGTTCATTTCTAGCCCGGCGAGCTTGCTAGTTTAGTTTAGTGACTCTACCATATGCTGTTATTCCTTTCCTTTCTCTGATAGCAGAACCAAATCGTCGACAAAACGTAGGTGGCTTAAATACTTATTTCTTTACTTTTATACCACATTCACTCTAGTTGAGCTTGCTTATTATCGATTCTAATGTGGCTTTAAATAGTATAGGTAATAGTGGGTCCCCCTGTCTTACGCCTCTTTTTACAGTGAACGAAGAACTGTTTCTAGTTTAACTCTACTTTTGCTCTTCCTTTATATGCTCTTGATTATTCTTAAATATTCGTTTTCCACATTTTTTGTTGCTATAGTTTCCCAGATATAGTTGTGTAACACCGAATCTAATGTTTTTTTGTAGTCGATATATGCCAAGTATAATGGTCTACTTTTTTCTTGATATTTTTCGATGAGAAGCTCTAGTGTGTGAATATGGTCGATGGTAGAGAATCCTTTCCTGAACCCTGTCTGTTCGATGGGTTGTCTTGTTTCTAATGTAGAGCTTATTTTTCTGGTCAGGATTGTATAAAATAGCTTATACGTACTCAGCAGCAGACTTATAGGTCTATAGTTCCCAATATCATTCGGGTCGCCTTTTTATATAACAGAATTATGTTACATTCAGACCATTGAGTAGGTGTCTCTCCAGATTTGAGGATTGAGTTGAATAAATTTGTAAAGGGTGTATTGGGGCAGCTATCTTTAGAGTCTCGTTTGCTAAGTTTTCCGTGCCCGGGCTTTTGTCTAGTTTCAGTATGTTCAATGCCTCAATAACATCATTTTCTTCAATTTGAGCTCTTTTTAGTTTGTTTCCGTCGCTACTGTTATTTTGATTCTCGTGGCTGGTGTCGTTTGGCTCTTTTGTGCTGCAGAGATCCTTGTAAAACTCTGTCGCTATGCTGATAATGTCGCATCGGTTGTTTTTGGTTATTTCGCCTCGTTTTTTTAGCTCTTCGATCCAAGTTTTATTTGGTTTCAGCTCTTTGAATGTCTTTTTCGTGCTTCCAGTTTAGCTTAGGTGTTTAATAAAAGTGTTATATCTGTAGTTGGCATAGTCTTTTTTTATACGTTTGTTGACAAATTTGTAAAGCGCCAAGATTTCGTTCCTTGTTGCTCTAGTTTTATTTGAACTTTTTTGCAGGGCTTGTCTTCTTTTAAGAAGTTTTAATGTAGTCTCCGAAAGTATTTTGAGATCTTTCTTTGGGTTTTGGGTTACTCGAGCGTTTTGCAAGCTTGAAGTAACGATTCCGATCAAGTTATCGTAATATTTCTGGACTGGGATATTAGTCTCTGCGAACATTTGATCTTTCGATATGTAGGAGTTTAGATATTCTTTGAACTTGGTGATTTCTTCTTCGCTTGTTATTGACAGTTAGTAAACTTTGTTCTATTTTTTTTTGAAATGCGTATCATATGATATTGTAGCTCTTACTGACATGTGATCCAAAGGTAATGTTCAGTACTTCTATGTTCTTAAACAGATGAGGTCGATTTGACAGCACAAAGTTGATTTCATTTTTGTTGACTCCATCCGGTGATCGCCAGGTCCATTTATTTTTTGGTTTTTTTTTGAAGAAAGTGTTTATAATTGACAGTTTGTTTTCTCTTGCCTTGTCTTTTGTCTTTGTCCTCTCTCATTACTGATTCCATATCCGTGCGCTTTCGTGATTAAATGTTCCTCATTTTTTGGTATCCCAATTTTAGAATTTAGGTCACCCATCAGTATGACGTCTTTGTGTGCTAATTCAATTGCCTTATTTACTGTCGTATAAAAGTTATCGATTTCATAATCGCTTGCTTGTGAAGTAGGGGCGTAGACTTAAATGATGGATAAGCTGGTAATCTCCAATTTCAGGTTCAATATGGCTACTCTTTCAGAAGGTCCGAGGTAGCTTTCTTTATTATTTTTAAGATGGCATTTAACCATAAAACCTATGCCTTTCCTTCCAGCTGTGTGGCCTGTATAGCAGAAGATGAAGTTTTCATGCTCTTCGATTTTGTTTCCAATGCATCTTCTTTCAGCTAATCCTAATATGCCGTATTTATTTTATTTGAGAGCTTCGTTTA
The DNA here is from genome assembly GCA_033319125.1 of Parnassius glacialis. Lineage (NCBI taxonomy): Eukaryota > Metazoa > Arthropoda > Insecta > Lepidoptera > Papilionidae > Parnassius > Parnassius glacialis. The sequence continues at coordinate 31,384,928 of JAVANC010000028.1, read as the reverse complement.
GTTCCATCAAACGATCATATGATGAAAGTGTTATAACGTTGTATGTCATAATATATAACGTTTTTTATGAAGTTGTTTCATTTTTAGGAGGGTTGTTTAGAGGGTTTTAGTCGTGATCTTCCACGGTGACCAGCCGGCTTGGAAAACGGGTACGACTTTCCATTGTACGGATCAACCCCCAACTCGACGGGAGAGTTGGGGGTTGATACGTATTTTTACAGAAAAGTTACACTATTATAAGCACACTCACAAAGTTACATTATGTGGAAGCGCGTAATTTTTGAGAAAAATGTTATTGAAAATCTAAGGGCACGGCAGTGCCCCCGCCAAGTCGAGCAAAAAAGCGGCACGGCCGTACCATCCTTTTCTCTAAGCAGTTCAGGCCATTTCCGAAACCCTATAACTTCGTTATGCATAAAACTAGAAGCATAAATTTTTACTAACCAAGTAGGTACTGTATAAACTCGGTATGTTTCAAATTTTATTAAATTTGAACCAGTAGTTTAAGAATTATAACTAGTCAAAATTTCTTAATTTTGTCACTTACTGACTGATCGATCATCAAAACTCTAAGGCACTTCTAGCAGACATAGAAACTTCAAATTTGGAATACAATTATTGTTTAATATATAAATCAAGGAAAAGTTAAAATATTAAAATTTTGGTCCAGTTTTCGAGATATACCAACTGCATAAATAACTTTGTAATCATATATAAACATATAGCATTACAAAGTTACATTTGCAGTGAATGAATCAGTGTACCTATATATGTTTAATGGAATAATAGGTGTAAATAGCTACCTAGATATAACTATCTACAAAAAGAAATGATATGCCTTTGAAAACATAACTTGTAAAAAAGCCAAGTCTCGCACCTCAGTTCTTCTACCGTAAAAGTTGTGAGATCCATGTAATACCAAGTCGGTTAATTTATTCAGTCCATAGATTGATACATAGATTGACTTGGCAATCGCACTAAACAATCTAATTTAATATAATATGTATAAAACTTGTGAGATATATTGTGTTTTCATGCGATTTCCAAGTCAATCTATGTATCAATCTATGTATTGAATAAATTAACCGACTTAGTATTACATGGATCTCACAACTTTTACGATAGAAGAACTAAGTTGCGAGACTTGGCTTTTTTTACAAGTTATATTTTTGAAGTCATTATCAATTATTCTTGTATTGTTTATCTCTAATCCTACAATAAAACTGACACCATTTTTTATTGTTATTGTCAGTAGGGATGTCGATTCTTTCTGAAAAAGATCGATTTTTTAAATAGATTCGAATTGTAAGCTGATGTATCGATTCCCAAAAAATCGCTTTCTAAAATATCTATATTTTTTTCATGTTTGCATTTATAATGTAAATATAAATCCATTTTATGAGAAAAATATCCCCTTCATCATAAAATATAGCAGGACTGATTCCGAAGGACTTCTGTATCTATTTTGAGACTGCTACGTCTCTGGCGCTGCGGGAAGAGCAGCCTTTACATTAGCCTTAGCGTAACAAATCGCAGGCATCCCTCCTCGCCTCCGCAGCTTCGGCTTGTTGGTCGCCTTCGGCGACCAGCCTCAACCGCTCCGGCTCATCCGATGCCTACGATTTGTTACAGCAGGCGGAGGCTGCTCCCCCTACGCACCTCCGGCTCTTTAAAACTACTCTAGGTGTAGGACAGACTCGTACCTGGTGGAGTCGGGGTCAATCAATTCAATTCTTTGACATAAGTTGAACCTAACCTATTTTATTTGTTATCTGCGCTAATTGGTGCTGTTAAAATAAAACAAATTTCAATAAGAGATCATTTATTATGGTATCTTTCTTGTTTGTCATAAAATGGAATTATATTTACATTATAAATGCAAACATAAAAAAATTTAGATATTTTAGAAATCGATTTTTTGTGAATTGATACATCAACTTACGATTTGAATTGATTTAAAAATCGACCTTTTTCGGAAAGAATCGACATCCCTACTGACGACAATGACATTACAAAATGGCGTCACTTTTATGGTAGGATTAGACATAAACAATGCAAGAATAATTGATTTTCAATAACTTTTTTCTCAAAAATTACGCGTTTCCGCATGTTGTAACATTGTGTGTGTGCTTATAATAGTGTAACTTTTCTATAAAAATACGTATCAACCCTCAACTCGACGGGAGTCAATGGAAAGCTAAGCCGGAAGACGTGTTCTGATATTGGTTGTTGTACGTTGACGTTGTGAGAGGAGACTTTTTCTAAGATTAGGTATTACGTTAATTTTTGAGAGAAAACATATTTTTTTCTATTATGTGTTTTAGTATAAGTTTAACAAAAAAGAACATTATTTTCCATCATTTAATTACGATTTCTGAGATTAGATTAAAATTCTTTTTATGACTCAACTCCATAATTGTACAAATTCGTATCTATATTACATAATAATAATCATTACTTCTGATAGAATGAATCAATTTTAATAAAACCAAGACTAAATTAACGTTACCCAACGATTCACTTTATTATTTTATTACTGATTATTTGAAAATAATTTGTACTTTAGACGTATTGTGTTCATAAACAAGCAGACAGACAGACAGACAATTCTTAGTATGGTAAAATGTATTGAATTACTTACTTTTAATCCCTCTCATTCATTTTTGTCACAAGAATATCTAATATACAAAAAACTGCAATACAGAATGTAGTAGATTTCATTTATTTTTTGTTTCCTATAGAAATTCCTTGAAATTTCCATTTCTATTCTGTCAATTTGCAATATAAAAACTACAATCAGTAAGTTTAATTTTAATATTTTCGCTAAGTCGAAAAATCGGATAAAATATACCCTAGGTCACTCCTGGTTTTACTTTATATCTGTTCATGAAATCTCATTACAAATCGGTTTATGCTTTCCAATTTTGGATTTATTTATGTATTATTGGCATGCAATTAACCGCCTCAGCTCAATATAAGACATTTATTTCAATATTACAGACAGACAAATTTTATTTATATGTATAGATAAAAGTGGTAAATATAAAAAATATCAACACTCACGTCTATCACACAGATGAGTAGGCAGAGATAACGGACTTCCATTTGGCATGATCCATGGTCACAACATCATATTGCAAACTATACTTCTCTTTTCACATAATTTCTCACCCCTTCCTTCAGATTCAACCTTCACATACTCCTTGATGACCACATTTTCTTCTGCTTCACCTTACTTTTAGTTCCATACATTCAGTAAGGGACTAACACAGCATTTTGAAGTGCCGTACATGCCTTTTTTGACACATACTGACTTGCCACAATTAAACGAAGAGCCCCATTTGTTCTATGTTCTGCGTTCGTTGTTTTATATTCTTATCAAATCTACACATACCAAGTACACAAACTCATTCACTTGTAAAACCAACACCCCTTGTATTCTCATTTCACGTATCTTTTTACTTTCTTATCTTTCAAAAACCATAACTTTCGGCTTAATCGCGTTCACATGGATTCCCTTTTTTTTTTCTAACCAGTTCGTTAATGTAACCATAATTTGCATCAGTTTCTTTCCTAGGTCTTTATTTATTTATTTAACAATTTATGTACACACAAACAATGGAAAGGACACAACATGATGAAGAGTTTGTACAAGGGATCTTTCAATAAAAAAAGCAGCCTGCTTATCATTGTGGGAAAGCATAAAGTTTTCCCACAATGATAAGCAGGCTGATACCACAGTTGTGTTTGCTTTTTTGCGTTGCACCAGTCTCTCACTCCCTCTTCAGGCTTTCCAGCTATTTACAGTAATACTTTATCATATACGGCTACCTTACCTACTTTTATAATATTCTTTGCTTTCATTACTTCATCTATACTTATCTTCTTACCTCATTTCTCTTCTTTCGGTTTTTCTATTTCATTTAGTTCAAAAGTCTCCGCATTTATAAAAACGCTTTCAAGTATTATTTCATTTCTTTAAACTCTAAACTTTGTCATTTAAAATACAGCCATTCTCGTCTCGTATAATATTCATTCGAGACTTTTGAATTTCTCCTGGCAGTTCTTTCGAGTTTTCAGAACTCGCTTATATTTGAACTGGAATATATCAGATATTCTTTTATATTTATCCATTGTTGCTTGCTTTTTCCTTACAACTACCTCTTTTAATCTCTTATTTGGACGTCTAGAAACTGCCTTTTTTCTTTAAATCTCATCATCCATACCACCAAAATTACCAACTTTGTTTGCTAGTAAATCTAGCCGTGATCTCATTTTTTTATAGGTTAAGGTGACAAACGAGCACACAGTCCACCTGATAAAGTGGTAACTGTGACCCATAGATAGCTCACCACATATATCCATATCTATTTTCAATAAAGAATCAAAATTCAGATGCGTTGTAACCCGTGTGGACTAAGATGGAATGCCTACTTTCCAGTAAAAAGGGTATTCAGGTCTCTACACTCACCATACGAAACATAGCAGTGTTAAACTGTTATTTTACGCTGGTATTTTGCTTCTGGATAAATTTTTATTTATGTCCAAAACAGTGACGAATATAATTTGATTTGTTAATGATTGTCGAGTTCGAAACTTAAAAGGGTTACAATAATGAGATCGCCTGTCACGTAATGAACCAACTCAATTGCATTGATTTATTAATTGCAAAACGGAATTTGTTTTTATTAGCAGTTAAATCGTTAATTTTAATAAACTGACTCCGCCTTATTATATTAACTGCCAATGAAATTTGCAAAAATAGTTAGATAATCTTTTGTACTTTTTAAATCAATAAAACATTCATTATTAGGGGGATTATTAAATGAAAGATTAGTACTAATACAAAGTGCGTTTTTATACATTTTTACGATAATAATTGATATATTTATCATTTGGTTTAAAACTAAGAAATACTTTTTTCAGGATTTTTGAAAATGTTATCAAAAAAAGGATAATCTAAGGGATGTATGTGTATAAGATAAGATGTTTTTTTAAATTAAATAAATAAAACTCATATTTATTGGCTATAGTTTATAACTAGGAAGCACAAAGAACAATGGCAGAAAAATAGTTGACAAAAATTATTGCGTCTAGAAATAAGTTATATATAAAATGAGTTTTGTTATTTTTCACATAAAATTCACAGAAAAAAACCAAACATTTTTGGGAATATCAAATGACTTAAACCATTTTATTTTATGCAAGTGTTGTCATTTACTATATTTATACTACTTTCGTATACACTTTGTAAGACTACCTACCAACATAACACTCAAACACAAAATATTTTTATATTAAGTTCATATTAGTAACAACTATAATATCAGTAAAAATAAAAATAAAAGAGATATGGTTGAAAATAAGTCTCTTGCAAAGAACTTCCTACAAATTACATTATCTCAATCATAATACTAAGGGACAATTTCATCTAATGTTATGGCAACACTAGCTTAAACAAAATGCCACTGATATTTTTTACTGACTTACAGCTCTGGGTTCTAGCCCTTCTGAGAATGTCACTGTATGACACAAAGGCCCTGGAGAAATGCCAGAAATATACATTTACAGTATGCAACTATATAATAGAGATAAAATAATCTAAAAACTATCAATAATGTAGGTAGGTACATTATGTTGAGATTGTATTAAGCTAACATCAACCAACCATAGGACGCATGACTTTTTCCAAGTGACATAAGATATAACTTAAAAAGGTTCAAATCTAAATATCTTTTTTTTGACGCCCTCTCAAGACAAAATTCTATAACAGAGTTATTAAGGGACTGACGTTTAACATTTTAAGATATTTTTGATATATAGACGCTACCATTCCTTTCACGGGCAGTAATCTTCAGAAAATATTGGACATAGGAAATGTCATAGCAAGATTATATATGACAGCTAACAACCCCCTTCCCCTCTCTACAACCCTTCTAAGCATGGAGTATAGATTAGTCTACTCTATACTCCATGCTTCTAAGCTCAAATGCAAGCTATCACAGCCATATTGTTTTCTTTGTTTTGTCAGTTTTGTCATTGTCACTGATTTCATATGTGACTAAATGATATTACTGAATACTGATTTATGATTTACTGATAAATTTTCGTTTAGTTTCGTTGATTTATTTCCGCCCTATCTTTGCATTTTTCTTTGCATTTACTTGTATCAACCGGTTGCTTTATACTATAGTGAAGGATCAACATCTACTATTGAAGTGAAAAATATTTTAAAAGAAATTGTTGCGGCTATAGGCGATACAGGAGTTAATCCACTAACAGTAGTTTCAGAAAGAGCTACATTCAGATCTGCTCTTATACTACTGCAAGATGAAACCAGCGCATTTGAAATACGAAAAAATAAAAATACAGGTACAATTAATCAAAATTTTACTGTTATGTTTACTTTCAATAGAATTGCCTGATTATTAATATGTTTTATATTTTTAGATGACCTGATAACATAAAAGTGGTATTTATATGCTTGTCATATTTGATCCACCATATTTAAAAAAAGGATTGCGAAACAATTTTTGAATTGTGAAGATTATGTAAGCGCAAAATTTTTAAAAATAAAGAACCTTTTTAAAGGACATGAAAAGGAAGTGAGTAACGAAAGTAGTGAAACTGGTGAATCTTTTATTGATACTTATTCATTAATTCTAGAATCAAGCTTCTGGGGTCTAAAATTACAGTCCCGTGCTTATACTGCAGAGTGGGTCATAAGAAAACTTGTTTCAAAAATCAAGTGCCATGTGCAGAAAGGACCTCACCATAAAAGAAAATACTTAGGTTCATAAGTGGAAAACACATAGAGAATATAAAAGTATAGCAAGAAAAAGTTGACATATTCAGCAGCATCAACTTTTTTCTTTATTTGCCATTGTAAGATATTTTGGTAATGTTTAAAAAATACTAATAATTATCTAGAAAAACACCCCCATTTAATTTAAAATATTGGTCGTAGAATAAAGAATGCAATATTAAATAAATAATGCATTCTTTATTCACTTAGAAAGAAGTCAGCTACCAGAAATGCAAGGCAAATAAAATGTTAAAATATAAGAAAAATAAAGTGAATAAATAAATTCCAACATTGTTTCATTTGCATTTACCTCGTTTTATTTTCAATATTTTAAAATGCAAGTAATTAATAAATGAACTTATTTGGGATGTCCTTTGCCTGGAAGAGTTGCTACAAATTAAAAAAAAGAAATGTCATATATCATTTTGCTACAACCAATCAGGATGCAGAAGCTAAGTCGAGTAAGTTTAGTTTGTGAGATGTCCGTCTGATTCGGTTCGAATCTACTAGTTAGTCTAAGATTCCTTCTCAACTAATTTTATGTATGAAAGTCTGCCATTGTTCTTTCAGTAGTGTTAACAATTTTCCTTTAAATAAAATAAATTAAGAATGAGAGATTACTTAAAATTCTGCCATGATTTAATTATATGATTGATAACATTATTATAAACTTCCGATAGCAAACTAACTAACACGTTTTTAACGATTTTTGGATACTCTACCCTATTGAGATTTTTTTTATAAAATTGTAAACTATTTTGATGCAGTTTTCAAATCAATCAATATATTATTTATCGTTTACTATTACAAATTAAAACAAAAACAAAATGAAATCTATAATATTACATTTATTGTATTTATAAAAATGTTAGTTGCAGGTTTTTGTACTAATGAAATTTTTGTGAGAAAAATGATTGAGAGGGACTAAAAATAAGTAATTAAATCATTTTTTACCATATTAAGATTTGTCTGTCTGTCTGTCTGGTAATAAAATAATTAAGCGTATCTTTGAGTAACGTTAATTTAAACTTGGTTCTATTAAAATCGGTTTATTTTACAAAAACTAATGATTATTAACACTAAATAACTAACACCTTTGCTTAATAGTTGCATTGAGTCATAAAGTGAATTTTAATCTAATCTCAGAAATTTTAACTAGCTAATGTAAAATTATCTTCATTTTTAATATACTTAGGGGTGGCAACGCATCTTCATTTTGATTCTTAATCGTGGATAAATGTAGATGTATATGAGCCACGGCATCCACTTACCATCAGATGTACCGTGTGCTCGTTTGTCACTTTTTTCCTATATAAAAATAACAGTATTATAAAGATATGTTACTCAACTAAAAGACTTTACTTAAAATATGTTTAGAATGTTATACGTTCTGTATGGCGCGCAATTTGAACATTTCTTTTAAAAATACCAAATTGAAATATACTCGTGAATAGGGTTGTCAGTAGCAAGTACCTGAACTCCAGTCATTAACCCGTATTCAAATGTGTACTTTCAACTGAGTTAGTATTTCCTTACTTTTACCAAAAATAACAGTAAATGATGTATTTGGCTAAAACGTTGAAAGAAGCATATCACCGTTTTTATAAAATATAGGCTTATGTGTCCAGCTGCCTTTCCAATGAAACACCACATTACTAAAACTATTTAAAAGATCTCTTAAAAGGTTATACCCTCTGGAAAAAAATATACAAAACTTCGATGTGAAATAAATAGATACCTACGTTTAATCATTTGAGCGATGTAAAATAGTTTTTTCAGAATTGTGTTTTCGCAAATTGTGTACTGGTATATTTTATGAACAATACATAGCAATTTTGTGAAAACAACCACTTTATTACCATTTGCCATCCAATTTACTTTATCATATTTGACATCATTATCACTACAGCCCCTCATAAGTCCACTGCTGAACATATGCCTCCCTTAAGGAATGCCACAAAGCTCGGTTCTGAGCCAAATGCATCCATCGCACTTCCTGCATGTCATACCAGGTCGTCACTTCATCCAGTGGAGAGACGCCCTACACTTAGTTTATCGAGGTTGCTACTCGAGAACCTTGCTTACCCATCGGTTGTCGGTTCTTCAAGCTACATGGCCGGCCCATTGCCACTTCAACTTACTTAAAACTTGAACATTATGCTCGAAGTTGTAGAGGAGTATGTTTACTTGGGAAAAATAGTCCGACTAGGTAGGTCCAACTTCGATCGAGAGGTCAATCGACGGATTTAATTCGACTGGGCAGCGTTCAGGAGATAACGACATATATTCTCGTCAGGCATACCTCAAATCTTTAAAACAAGATTGTACAACCAGTGCGTGTTACCAGTGATGACTTATGGATTTTAGATGTGGTCCTACACTGCTGGTCGTATGAGAAAGCTCAAAGTAATTCAGCAAGCTGTGGAAAGGACTATGCTCGGGGTTTCTCTGCGTAAAAGACTTAAAAATGAGGATATCGGCAGTAGAATCAGAGTAACCAGCATTGCCCAACGGATAACAATGTTTATGCTAAAATTTATTTACGGTAGTTGTCAAATGGTGTATTGGAACCTATGAATCATGATTTTCGCAATCCGTACTTATAATAACTGGATTATTCTCGCCTTCAGAATTCTAAGATTTGCGTTAGCTTAAGTAAAAACATGAAAATTTTTTAAACGTGAAAAATGCTAATGCTAATCTTTATTAAAATGACATTATAAAAAAATAGCAAAATGTAAATGCTCAGCTACTAATAATTTAACGGCTTTTTTTAAAGCTGCGGTAGATAGAGAAAAGTGACTACGAGAGTAAATAATAATTGACACGTAAATACAATTCACAGAAGAAATAAATTTTTATTTATTTATTACCATTATAAATAAATGGCTTATTAAAAATCAATAAATATAATGAAGGAATTTATTTACATAATACTTATTTTTATTTATAATATTAAAAACTATAATAATAATAAAAAACCAATAAATAATAAGCAATAAATTAAAATATATGAAATTCGTTTTACGTTACATCACAGAAATCTGAAACTCCCTAATTTGTTATAGAGATGCTCGGAGTTCTTATCTTTGAAATGTAAGAAGGTCTACGGTACTTGTCTGTAATTGGTTATATTAATGTTAAATTATTGTTTTCGAATACGGTAAGGTAATAATTGAAGTGCTTCTGTATTGCTCAAAGACGATCTATGTAAACTTAAATCATTCTGTTATTTGAGTATTTTGTGTAATTACAGAAAGGTATAACCTTACTTTAATCAAAAGTTAGTTATAACATAATATTGCGAAATAGAATATGAATAGATAATATTGCTATTATACAAAATTGTAGTTAAATTTAAAGAATCATGCCCACTTTCCATACATTTAAAAACCTGATAGTGAAAGTTGATGTATAATTATAAAGTATAGTAGAAAAACTACATGTAAGCTTAGAAAATAATGTCATATAGTCATTTTTACGATTTAAACGCTACGAATCCCAAAAAATACTAATGTCACTTTTTAGGTTAGGATTTGCCGTAACCAAATAGGTAATAAAAAAATAAATGTGCTATAACTTATTATTAACGCTCGAAGTTAAGATAGCAATACTTATCTAGTTATGGTCTAAAACATTTTTTTAACTTTGTGAATTTCTTGAAACCAACTGCCTCTTAGTCACCACTTACTCTCGATGATTGTCACCATAAATTGAGTGTCTAGCTCTATCTGCTATTTCTTCAGCACACATAAATACTTACTAACTACATTTAGTTCATCTTGTATTGTCAAAATGATCACTTATCAACCAAACACATTTCATTGGCCTATGGTACATACTTACATACATACCTGATGAACAAAATGGGATAAACAAATAAAACGCTATGTTAAAGTAGCATGGTTTATTAATTATCATCATTTTCACTTAAATCTCTCACCACTACGTCATCCAGAAATTCTGCTGGAGCAGAAATATTTTCTTGATACCATATAGGGCTGTAAAAAGAAGTAACACAAACAAAATGGCACACTACCTACACAACGAGACGCAAACGCAACAACGAAGAACTGCGCCGATGCAAATTGCAGAACTGTCAAATGTCAAAAAAATCCGTTTCATTCGTCCGCACTCGATGCCATACTGAATGATTAATTTATTTTATTATTATATTATTTATATTAATATGTACTATAAAAATACAAATAAATAAATACTTACTGATTAAATGAAACCTAAAATAATGTATAAAACTCAGAAACAGAGTTAAATAAAGTAAAGTAGCAGAGTATAAAATGGAACATCCTAGAAAAAGGGTAGTTGAAATGTGTTCAAAATATATAATACGTTTACCCTTGACGTAGAATAAGCTTATAGAAATATGTAAAAATATTTTTTTTCCTGCGTTTCTTTTAACATTGTGATAAGCGTAATTAATTTACAATTCATTTAGCTGAATTTTATGATTTATTTCATTTCTATACATTGTCAGGTGAAAAATGGGCATTGTTCTTTATTAAACTCTATAACGAATAAGTGCGGTGTAAAAGAACCCATTACCTCATGTTATTCCATGGGTGTTGTAGGAGGTTGAGTATTGGCTGTAGTTATGCGAATGTTTTATGTTATTTGCAGCAAAAATTACATGAAGTTATATTATAGCCACTCTTTGTTAAATGTATTTTGTAAACGAAGGAGCTCGTTCTCGAGTGCCCTGGCTCAGAGATTATGCGACTGAACGTTATTCTTATAGATACATTAGTAATTACATTTAATGAAATACATCATAATATATTATTTTCCTTCAGTTTGACCTTTCGGAGATTATGCTCTTTCTAGATTAATGCAAAAATGTGTAGATCCCACTCAATTCACTCCTTACTAGTGCGAACGAGCGGGTAGCTGTTCCCGTCTCTCGGATTCAACTGATAGCAAAGAAACCAGCGACGTGGAACGCACTGCAGCGCTTTTTGGCAGTCAACACCAGGAAAATAGCCGCCTTCATGACCAGGCTGACCAGGACTCCACCATCACTACAGCTCTATAGACAGGACGTAAATAGGAGAAAAACCATCAGATACCTCGGACGCCAAACAGATTGCTCGCTGCGCATAACCCTTCAGGTCAATCACCTCGTGCGGCAGGCCAGAGTCGCGCGAGCGAAACTTTACCCTGTACTGGCATTCAACCTATCCATGAGAATGAAGATAGACATCTACAAGACCTAAGTCGCCTGCGGTTCAAATACGCAGCACCAGCCTGATACGTGATATCAGCCACTCAGCGCAAGAAGATGCCAGCAGAATCTTGTACTACGGGTGATCGTGAGAGTTGGCCGTAGCGTCTTATTATATTATACTTGTTTTGTCCATGTTCATCTTAAGACCTATCCGTTTGTAGGTACTGTTGTGGTCATTGAGCATAGTGCTTAGATCCTCCAGTGATTCTTCAATAAGGACTATATTGTCGATAACTCGAAGGTGAGTAATGTACTCGCTGTTTATGTTAATACCGTATTCTTTCCAATCCAGAAGCTTGAAAACGTCTTCCAAAGCAGCGGTGAAGAGTTTCGGAGATATAACGTAATCCTGTCTTGCACATATCTGCAGTTGAATAGGTTTCACACTCTGGTTCTGTACTCGGATAGCCATCGTAGCCCTACTGTACAAAAACTTCAGCACTTCGATATACCAACAGTCAACTTGGCACTGCTGAAGGGACTGCATCACCGCCCAAATTTCGACGGAATCAAAGGCTTTGAAGTTTTACATACGTAAAATATATACATACGTGTTTTAAAGGGTTGCGACTGTATGTGCTGGAACAGAGATATGAGATAAAATTATAATAGCAACGTTGCACTGAAGAAAAAACAAGCAAATGTTTCAAATTCATCTCACTTAAATATCTTTAAGCCTGCTCTCTAATAACAGACAGCCTCGCAATATGTTCGTTTGTCACCCTCACGGCAATAGCTGATTGGTTGCGTGGTTCGTTTTTAATTTTACAAACCGCTACGTACGTCAGGTGGTGATTTGTGCCCTGCCTTTCTCAGAGACAAGGCAAAATTCACCCGTCTCTCTAAAACCGGATACGACGCAGGAATTAAACACGACCAAGCTACCAACCTCGGGGAGGCTATAAAAATCATCCCCCAAACCACAGCCGAGCGTGTCTCTTATCACACGTATGCTCTTGCGGAAGAGCGTAAGGTCAGGGCCGTGTTTTGCGGGATTCCGTTCGAACTCTCGAATAACGACATCCTTGAGGACCTTAAATCCCAAGGATTCCCCGTGGAGGCTATGCACAAGATGCACAACGGCAAGGGCAAGAGATTCCCTCTTGGCCTTGTAATTCTTACGAACGTGCCGGAGGCAACAGCCATCTTCCGGCAGGTACGCACAGTATGCGGTTTGTCGAGAGTGAGCGTTGAGTCCCCACACAGTCACGGTTTCCCGGCGCAGTGCCACTGCTGTCAAATTTATGGGCATGCAGCGGCCAACTGCTCTGCCCCACCCAGGTACGTTAAGTGCCTAGATCCTCAAAGCTCGAAAGAGTGTTCTCGGCCTCAAAACGCCCAATCCCTACCCGCGTGTGTCCTATGCCAGCAGTCTGGCCACCCGGCGAATAATAGAGGCGATCCTCGCGTTTCTCACACTCGTCCCAGCAAACAAACTCTACCGCCAGTCCATGACAGGTCATTCCTGACCCTCCTCGCAAGAATGCTCCGTCAAGGTCTTTCCTAGCTTCTTCAAGGCCTCTCTCGGCCCACTCAAGGTACTCCAAGGCCTCCTCAGGGCGCGCTTCGGACCCTTTCGGGCTTCTTCCAGCTATCACAGCCTCCAGTTTTCCCCTGGGCACCAAAAAGGCCGACCCTCCGTGGACATCTTCGCCCCTCAGAAGGCACAACCCTCAATTGTTGATGATATGAATACGGTACCGCCGCCCATGAACAACTGCAACACCAGGGAGGGAATTGCAGATGTGTTGCCGGCCTTTTAAAAAGGAGTACGCTCTTTTCTTGAAGGTCCCTAAGTCGTATCGGTCAGGAAAAATCGCTGATGGTAATCGATTCCACAAGAAAGTCGTGCGAGGAAGAAAACATCTTCTAAATCGCACAGTGGTGGACCGCCAATCATCCAGATGGTGTGGATGGTATCGGGAGTTCTGCCGCGATGTGCGTTCGTGAAATTTGGCGGCTGGGATTAATCCGAACAAATCCTCAGAGCACTCCTTTTCACTTCTTTATCACTTATGTGTTTTAACATTCGCGGGTTGCGAAATAACCGAACTTAAATAACCTCCCAGAGCATAAGCTCTTTCTTCGAGATCGCGAAGCCGACCTTCTCCTCCTCCAGGAAACAAATCTTAAAACTAAGGACATCAAAGGCCTTTCCATTCAAAAGTGTTCTCTTTTTTGTTCTGACAGACCTGACCGCGAAGGCGGCGGTACTGCCATTTACTACAAGAAGTCACTTCAGTGCTCTCATATTCCTACTCCGCAGCCTACCAACAAGGAAGCCACGGTAAGCAGGCTAGCCATGACTGGACATCAATTCATCACCATAGTCTCCTGTTGCATCCAAAGTTGGACCCCCCTCAAAAAAGATTTTTGGGCTACCTAATCTTTAGACAACTCAGTCATTATGTTTGGAGATTTTAACTCCAAGTATACTGAATGGACCTGCCTTTCTACTTCGCAGAGTGGTAAAAAGCTGCTTGATATCACGCAGTCTCTTGACCTTACCGTCCACAGTTCCCTCTGTGTTACTCACTATCCTGACAACACCGGCCACGCTCCGGACGTGCTAGACTTTGCGCTAGTTAAAGGAGTTTCCCTCAACCTCAGGGCAATTGAGACACTAGAAGATCTAGATTCCGACCACCGACCGGTCTTCCTCATTCTTAACCATCAGCCACCTCCCCCAACCCCCTCCACGAAAATCTTCACTAACTGGAAGGGCTTCAAGGAGTCCCTAGCCAAAGCTATGGACTTACAGTACTCCCCCATCTCCCTCTCTTCGGACTTCGACAGTCCCGAAAAAATCGACACCACGGTCGATTCTCGCTCCACCCTTATAAAATCCTCCCTAAAGTAGAATGAAAGGGTCGTCCCGGTTGCTAATAATGATGGTCTTCCCCTGCATATTAGCAACATAATGAAAATTTTTAACAGTGGTAGAGCCACGCGGTAGCTTTTGCTGTCGCACGGATGGGCCGGCTCGAACCGGGGTGGTACCACGACCTCACAGAATACCAGCGTGAAGTAGAGGTTTACCTCTGCGTTTCGCTTGGTGAGTGCAGGTGGCCGGAGGCCCTTTTTACTGGAAATGAGGCATTCCAAATTAGTCCTCACGGATGACAACGCATCTGCATTTTGATTCGCAAACGAGGATAGATGTAGATGTCTATGGGCCGCAGCAACCACTTACCATCAGGTGGACTGTGTGCTCGTTTGTCACCCTTATCCTATAAAAAAAAAAAAAAAAAACAAAACAAGAGAGCTGCTTTCCGGATAGCAGCTATCTATCCCACTCCCGACTATAGGCGTTCGGCCAATCGTCTTCAACGAGAAGTCCGTTTCCGCCTCTCCAAACTTCGAGAACTCGAAAAGAGTGATCTCATAGAAAATATCTCACCCTCTTATACAGCCTACTATTAGATGGCGAGAGCCCTCCGCATAGACGCTATCTTCCATACTCCCCCTCTCTCCCGTCCCGACGGTACGGTTGTCTTCGAGGTCGAGGAAAAGGCTGAGTGCTTTGCAGACAGCATTGCCGCACAATGCTCTCTTAGCTCACACAGTGGACAGTGGAGGATGAGGTCCGCCGCCGGAACTCACCCCCACAGCCTCTGACCCTATCACTGTGTCCAATGATGACATTTCATTCCTCATCAAAGGACTGAAGCCCAAAACGGCTCCGGGCGGGAATGGCATCTCCAACCAAGCCCTTAAACATTTTCCTGAGCAGGTTTGAACCTTTTAGCTATTATCTTCAACGCCTGCTTCAACCTTAGTTACTTTCCCACTACGTGGAAAGAGGCAAGTGTCATTGGTATCCCCAAGCCAGGAAAGCCTCTCAACCTCCTCACCAGTTATCGACCCATCAACTTCCTCAAGTCCATGGGCAAACTCTTCGAACGAGTGATCCTTACTCGCATGAGGCTTCAACTGTTTCCCGCAAAAGGCGACCCTCTACTCATCCCCCACCAATTTGGTTTCCGAGCGAAACATTCTTGTCCCCAATATGTTCACCGTATTTTGGAATATTATATATATTTCGTATAAACATATAATATATATCCTCAGCGGCTTCTATCCTCGTCGTCATATGACCATCGTGGTCTTTTTTGACATTGCAAAAGCGTTTCTAGAATCTGGCACAAAGGCCTTATCTACAAACTCTACAGAATAGGTCTCCTTGATCGTCTTGTTCGCCTCGTTGTCTCTTACCTGAAGGATCGTACCTTTTGTTTTAGACACAAATGCACGCTCTCTTCTCAACGCCCTATCAAAGCAGGTGTCCTTCAGGACTCAGTGCTTGCCCCCCTGTTGTATATGCTGTACACCAACGACATTCCCATCCCGTCGAAAGGTGTTGAGCTCTCCCTCTTTGCAGACGATACTGCACTTTACTGTAAAGCTATCTTACTACCTTCCATACGGAACAAAATTCAAAAGTCAGTTTATGACCTAGGAACTTGGTTTCAAAAATGGCGCATCGATATGAACCCGGAGAAAAGCTCCGCCGTTCACTTCGATCATAAACGACGCCGGCTCACTACCATTCCACCAATCCGTATGCTAGGGACCCCTGTCCCCTGGTATATGTCCGCCAAATATTTAGGTGTCATCCTTGACACGAGGCTCACCTTCGGGCCCCATGTAAAAAGAGTAACCCACAACGCGCGTTTTTACCTGAGTAGGCTCAACAGTATGCTGGGACGACACATTAAAATCTCCCTCCGGAACAAGCGGACACTTTATAAAGTCTGTATGCGACCAGTCATGACTTACGCGGGCCCTTTATTTGCCCACGCTAATTCCAAAACTTTTAACGAACTCCAAGTAGTTCAAAACCTCCTCTGTCGTCGAGCTACGAACGCACCCTGGTACGTTCGGAAAGCTGACCTCCATCAAGACTTAGAGCTCCCCACAATCCAACAATTTCTAAAAACTCTCTCTTAGACCTTTTTAAAGCCTCAGAGTCTCACTCCAATCACTTCATTCGTGAGGCAGATTCCTATGCAGCCCCACTCCCTTCTCGCTATTGAGTCCGAAGAACAAGAAACTCTCTCTTGGACCCGCCAAACAAGCTTTCGGCCGACCTGAACTGCCTCTTGACAGCTCAGGCCGACTCTTCTTAATTTGCCTTAGTTTGGCTCCCCTCAGCAGCCCGTCGCCGCCTGCGCCCCCTTTTCCCTAAAAAGGGTCGCTTCCGTTTCGTCAGAAAGGCCTCATAAGCCAATGCTAGTCTCACAGGTCATGTTTAGTGGGTAGGCACTTAGGTTAGGTTAGGTTAGTCGCAGTCCCCCCCGAACGGGTTCCCGCCTTGTCGTGGCGGGGGGGCTTAGTAGCCGTGGCTTGGTCACCCACGGTGAACAAAGAGGAACCCCTTGGCTGGCCCGTGGTGTAGGGCCGGCACGAGGTGGCCACTCCGAGTGGGCTTGGTGAGCCCACTTCGGATGTGTGTCGGTGGGCTGCTGCGAGAGGGGTGTCCTCCCCACCCTTACCTCTGCAGCCAAGGTGGAGTCGCGGAGGAAGAGGAGTGTTGGTATGGCGATGCGCCACTCGCCCTATCCTCCGCGACTCTGACGGGGCCGCACCGTTAATGATGCGGTGGTGGTGGGGCTGCGGGGGGAGAGGAGTGTCGGTATTGCGAGGCGCCGCTCTCCCTACCCTCCGCAGCCGAATCGTGGTTGGCGGCGGAGCCATGACCAGATCAGCCGCTGGGGCCAGGAAGGCCAGTGCTTCAGAGTGCTTGTTTTTCCTGGCCCCATTGGAAACTGGAGGCCGAGAAGGAGGGCGCGCCATGTGTTCTGGTGCGCCTTACTTGAGAAGGAGATGGGGGAGGAGTGGTCCTCTCCCGAGGAGGGGCTGCCATGGGGTGGCCAGCGCAGGTGGGGCCGCGGAAGTGTGCGAAAGCGTTCCCGTGGCCCTGCCAATATGCGACGAGGATGGAACACCATGGGGTTTTAGTCGGTGCGAGTCCGACATAACCCGTCCTTGCCCCCGCGAGGTGGGTATGCGTAGGCATTTCCTCATGTAAAAAAAAAAGGTTAGTCGCAGTGAGTCCTACATAATCACAACAGTCGGCTGTCGTGGTATGCTTAGAGCATTCACCACCTCCCTTCCTCGCCTTTCAGAGGGTAGTCCTTTTAATTGCTTCTGGATGCAAAAAAAGCCCGCCGCTCACTTAGCGGTCAACCACCGCAGAGTCTACATCACTTGAAGATGCCTCTTGTAAAGGCGAAACATGCGCCTGATTCTATTAATTATCAGTGTGCCTCTAACCATTCAGTGATCGCTACTAGTTTTCACCCTCGCGATCATTGAGACATCACTGAACAGTTGTCGTCTGGTCGTCATAATGAAGTCAATCTAATTTTTTGGGGTTTGTTGCGACGGAAAGCCGACGTGATTGGAGAGATCCGGCGCAAGACCAACCACTTTATATGCTTTCCAAATCACGGCGGTAAAACATCACCAACTTTCTATCTACGGACTACTACTGAGAATTTCTGGAAAGGAAAATACAATAAATAATTTTGGCCTAAACTGAGATTCGAACCAGGGACCACATGGTCATAAGTCGCACTTACGAACAGTATAATAACGAGGCAATCTCATACAGTAAATAATCAAAGTATATTACACTTTGATATTTACTTTATATTACATTACATACATAATATGTATCGTGTAATTTATTAGTATTTTTTTGAAATTCCATTGTACTTATATTATATTTCTTATTCAATATAGATGAGAGTCATCGATGAAGTTATCGGAATCACAGACGAAATTACAACAATTCCACAAATGTCTAATTATACTCAGAAGAACGTGACAAATTGCCTGCTGATTCCAATTCTCAAATCAATATATTCCACAATAATCAGAGTTAAATCACAATGGAAACTTCTGTGGAAACTTATTTTGATTTATCAAATGGCTAATTATACTCAATAGAACGTGACAAATTGCCTGCTGATTTCAATTGTCAAATCAATACATTCCACAATATTCAGAGCTAAATCACAATGGAAACTTCTGTCGAAACCTATTTTGATCTATTGGATTCATCGAGCATTTTCTATACAACGATACCTTTGTACGTGATTCAATTGTTAAGTGCACGTGCACTGCTTGGCGTGTATTTATATGACGGGTGAAGTAACTGATATAAGTAAAAAGTAATGAGAAGAATATTGAATTTACGGAGACAAATAAACCCCAACCTTTGCCCTAGACATTGGCATTTTGATTATCCTACGAAAGAGGTACTAAATTGGAAGTGGCCCTCAGATACACCGATGACCACACGTGCACTATCAATCGGTTTCCAATTTCCAGAAGTATGCAAGGCTGTTTCATCATTTCATAAATACTGATCGCCAGTTACGTGAGAAACTTTTTTGTTACTAACATCCGAACGTCTCGACTCATGACATTCTTAATTATATAAATATAACTGTAAGTTCAATTTTGTAATATTTAATGAATTTTGTTAAAAATTAAATTGCTTTTTTGGACTCCAACGCTGCCCATCTCGTAATTAGGGTAGTAACAAAAACCTAAGCATCCTTTTGTGCTTGCAAATATTGTTTTCAAAGAAAATTAAATTTCGTTCTGTTAATGAAATTTCAGATGAAAATGTTAACTTTGCCGCCGAACCTTTGCGTTGTAATTACTCAATCTCATAGCTTAATATAATTAATTATAACTTTCGTGAATTTTATTTAATTTTACTTGTAGCAAAATTTTGTAATTTCTCTTTAAAAAGTAGGGGTGACTAACGAGCACGCAAAACACTTGTAATATGGACACTGTGATTCATAGACATCAACATTTATCATCGAAGCTAAACTGAGATACTTAAACTGTAAGAAGGATCTATCCTGTTCTCATATCTCACGAAACGAAACAAAGCATGATTATGCAGCTATTTCTCACTAATATTTTGTATAAGCGTGTAATTTCCGCGGTCAAGCCGACCCATTTGGACTGCAGCATGGTTTTACATATTAATTAATTGACTATATTTAAGAATTGATTGATTAATTTAAAATTTTTATTGAATAGTTTCCCAAATATTAGGTGACGAGTAAAATTTATTCTAATTTTTTTTTACAGGAGTGGAGGCAACGAGCATGCGGCTCACCTGATGGTAAGTGACTACCGCCGCCCACGAACAACTGCAACACCAGAGAGGGAATTGCAGATGCGTTGCCGGCCTTTGAAAATTTCGTAAAATTAGTTTTTGTAATTCAAATATTGAGGCAAGGAGTTAGGTATTTAGATTCATTGTTCTATAACACTTGCACATATGTGTTAATTCTCTCTTTCCAAATCTATCATAGTTTTCTAGCCATTACATAACAATATTCATTTCACTTTGTAGTCGGAGATGATCAATGTCACCCTTTTGTATGTTTCAGTGATGCTTATTCTGAGACAGCTTGTAGAAACTACAAAAGGAGAAAGCGACGTCTCTATACATTCTTGGGCCCAAGTGTTAACAAGATGAATGTAGGACCATTTGAAAGCGTATATATAAACAATTCATACCTGAAAATCTGGCTAGATTTGTTAATCTAGAAGCTGAGTTATTGTAGATTATGGAAAAGTGAGATTATCTATTACCTACACTATAACAGGTGATTTTTCACTGTTATGACACTATAACAGGCTATTTTTTACTATAATTACGTAAAGATATAAAAGAATAAATCATCAGTATTATACAACATATTGGTAAATCCAATTGGGCATACCTTAAGCGCATTAAAAAAATTACGTATAACATGATTATACGGAATTATTAAAGTAGTTTAAATACATTTCGACAGCACTATCGGCTTCAACACCCTCGAAAACCATGAAAATGACACCCCTGATGAAAAAATTGATACCTATTGCAGCCGCCATCTTGGATTTACATTTCGACAGCACTATCGGCTTCAACACTCTTGAAAACCATGAAAATGACACCCGAGATGAAAAAATTGGTACCAACTTCAGCCGCCATCTTGGATTTACATTTCGACAGCACTATCGGATTCAACACCCTCGAAAACCATGAAAATGACACCCAAGATGAAAAAATTGGTACCTACTTCAGCCGCCATCTTGGATTTACATTTCGATAGCACTATCGGCTTCAACACCCTCGAAACCCATGAAAATGACACCCATGATGAAAAAATTGATACCCATTGCAGCTGCCACCTTGGATTTACATTTCGACAGCCCTATCGGCTTCAACTCTCTCGAAAACCATGAAAATGACACCCGTGATGAAAAAATTGATACCTAATTCAGCCGCCATCTTGGATTTACATTTCGACAGCACTATCAGCTTCAGCACCCTCGAAAACCATGAAAATGACACCCATGATGAAAAAATTGATACCTATTGCGGCCGCCATCTTGGATTTACATTTCGACAACCCTGTCGGTTTCGACACCCTCGAAAAGGATGAAAATGTCACCCATGACAAAAAAAATTATACTACTTACTTTTAGTACGTACTACTATTATTTATTCTGTGCTTTTAAATATTGTAATAAAAAAATCTCTTATTATTATTATAATCAAGTATTTAAGAAATTTAGTTATTCGAATATTGTGTATTTGTACAGCGATCTTTTTGAGCCGCTGATAAAAACCGAAACAATATCCACTCACGACGGCGACCAAAGAGTATAGTAACTGTCCTACGGCGACTGAAGCCGAACTAAACTTAATACAAAGGTACTCTGTGAACTAAACTACTCTGTGGCTGTAGATCCCCATTTACATAAACAATTTATATACGAGGCAACCAAATCAACGAAAATTTCGCCATTTTGGAGCCGAAAAAAATTAATTATAGCTAAACAAAACAAAATTACACTGCCATTTACATTCAGTGGCTTCCCACATGATAGATGAAGAGATTAAAAAATAGATTGAGTTAAACAATTGATATTTTCAAAAGTTATAGTGTTTACAAGCCACAGGGACATGATAAATCCACACCATAAGCCACTAAAACCCTTTTTTTATTTAAAAATAGCAATTAATCGATTTAAAAAAATTATTAATAAGTTCAACAATCATTTATCTTTCTAACAATGTGCTTTTTATATCATTTATATGTATAATATGATTGCTAGATACGATTTTATTCGATAAAATGTTGGATTTTCAATTTTTAGGCGATAGTAGAACATTACCTTGCGCTTTCGCTTAAGGTATGCAATACATCAGTACATCCGTACATCAACATGTACATCAGTAGTATAAAAGAATCAGTATAAAATCACCAAAAAACTGTGGTTAATAATGAAATGAAATGGTGAAACGATTAACGAAAGTTAAAACAACAACAACTAAGTGAAGTGTATATTAGGGATATCCATCTTTTTTTTTTTATAGGATAAGGGTGACAAACGAGCACACAGTCCACCTGATGGTAAGTGGTTGCTGCGGCCCATAGACATCTACATCTATCCTCTATTAGAAATCAAAATGCAGATGCGTTGTCACCCGTGAGGACTAAGATGGAATGCCTCATTTCCAATATAAAGGGCCTCCGGCCACCTGCACTCACCAAGCGAAACGCAGAGGTAAACCTCTACTTCACGCTGGTATTCTGTGAGGTCGTGGTATCACCCCGGTTCGAGCCGGCCCATCCGTGCGACAGCAAAAGCTGCCGCGTGGCTCTACCACTGTTAATCTGAGATGAATTACTTGAATTGATGTTGTATCTGTTACTTGTTGGAATGTTGATATTTTGTATATTTTATTATTATTTGTAGATAATATGTACGCAATTATTTAAGAACTCACTAGTCAACACGGAAGAATAATCGAAAATAGATATTAAAATGCTCAATTTCATCGAGAATAGATTATATTGCGCTTGTTTCAAATCGAATCGAAGATTTGTCTTTTTCTTTTAAGTAAAAAGTTTGAAGTTTTAACTGTCAAGTCAAAATTAGAAGTCCTCTATTGGAAGATAACATTCAGAAACGAGAACTTCATTAGTGTATTCTTTATGGTAATCGATTTATTGCCATAAAGAATACACTACAATCGATTTTCTAACTTATTTCTTGTTTTATTGTTTTTTTCGAATTCTAGATTGTAAAAAGAGCTAACTTTTTTTATTTTACTTTAGAAAAATATGGCCGGTTTTTTTAAAGTATAAACCAATTAGTTAAGTTCAGGCCCAAAAATCCCATTCCCCTTTAATTTATATTTCCTCTTGCTACTGTTTTTAAAATTTACAGCGGATATTATTGATAAAAATTATTTATCAAACAAAAAACTTATCTTAACGTAAAACTGTTGTCTGGTAGAAATGTCTAAGGAAGGTTTTTTTTTAAATTCATTTGTTAATTTTTTAATGACACAAATTACATTCATCTACATTGGTCCGTTAAACATGTACTGCTGAATATGAGTCTGTCCCGTTATAGGGAGGATTTTCCATCAGATGTTGCGGAAGTAAACTCATATACCGTCATTGGTACAAAGTAATAGTAACTTTTCTGGTATGTTGCATACTGGCAAAATGCGTGGCAATTTGACAAAATCCTCCCGATGAAGCAATCTATAGGAGGGGCCTATGTTCCGCAGTGGACTTTTATAGGTTGTAATGGATGGATGTCACACACACCATACATTTTTTTTTACATTGTCACGTCTTTCGACACTCACGGGACAAGCTGAGTTAATCTAGAAGCTGAGTTATTGTAGATTATGGAAAAGTGAGATTATCTATTACCTACACTATAACAGGTGATTTTTCACTGTTATGACACTATAACAGGCTATTTTTTACTATAATTACGTAAAGATATAAAAGAATAAATCATCAGTATTATACAACATACATCAGTACATCCGTACATCAACATGTACATCAGTAGTATAAAAGAATCAGTATAAAATCACCAAAAAACTGTGGTTAATAATGAAATGAAATGGTGAAACGATTAACGAAAGTTAAAACAACAACAACTAAGTGAAGTGTATATTAGGGATATCCATCTTTTTTTTTATAGGATAAGGGTGACAAACGAGCACACAGTCCACCTGATGGTAAGTGGTTGCTGCGGCCCATAGACATCTACATCTATCCTCTATTAGAAATCAAAATGCAGATGCGTTGTCACCCGTGAGGACTAAGATGGAATGCCTCATTTCCAATATAAAGGGCCTCCGGCCACCTGCACTCACCAAGCGAAACGCAGAGGTAAACCTCTACTTCACGCTGGTATTCTGTGAGGTCGTGGTATCACCCCGGTTCGAGCCGGCCCATCCGTGCGACAGCAAAAGCTGCCGCGTGGCTCTACCACTGTTAATCTGAGATGAATTACTTGAATTGATGTTGTATCTGTTACTTGTTGGAATGTTGATATTTTGTATATTTTATTATTATTTGTAGATAATATGTACGCAATTATTTAAGAACTCACTAGTCAACACGGAAGAATAATCGAAAATAGATATTAAAATGCTCAATTTCATCGAGAATAGATTATATTGCGCTTGTTTCAAATCGAATCGAAGATTTGTCTTTTTCTTTTAAGTAAAAAGTTTGAAGTTTTAACTGTCAAGTCAAAATTAGAAGTCCTCTATTGGAAGATAACATTCAGAAACGAGAACTTCATTAGTGTATTCTTTATGGTAATCGATTTATTGCCATAAAGAATACACTACAATCGATTTTCTAACTTATTTCTTGTTTTATTGTTTTTTTCGAATTCTAGATTGTAAAAAGAGCTAACTTTTTTTATTTTACTTTAGAAAAATATGGCCGGTTTTTTTAAAGTATAAACCAATTAGTTAAGTTCAGGCCCAAAAATCCCATTCTCCTTTAATTTATATTTCCTCTTGCTACTGTTTTTAAAATTTACAGCGGATATTATTGATAAAAATTATTTATCAAACAAAAAACTTATCTTAACGTAAAACTGTTGTCTGGTAGAAATGTCTAAGGAAGGTTTTTTTTTAAATTCATTTGTTAATTTTTTAATGACACAAATTACATTCATCTACATTGGTCCGTTAAACATGTACTGCTGAATATGAGTCTGTCCCGTTATAGGGAGGATTTTCCATCAGATGTTGCGGAAGTAAACTCATATACCGTCATTGGTACAAAGTAATAGTAACTTTTCTGGTATGTTGCATACTAGCAAAAAGCGTGGCAATTTGACAAAATCCTCCCGATGAAGCAATCTATAGGAGGGGCCTATGTTCCGCAGTGGACTTTTATAGGTTGTAATGGATGGATGTCACACACACCATACATTTTTTTTTACATTGTCACGTCTTTCGACACTCACGGGACAAAACTTCAGTTATGGCCGCCACCACAATGTTATTCCTAATGCGCTTATAAACAAATTTTGGAAACTCATTTATAAATATTAAACTGATTTTTGTTAACGAATAAAGAAATAATTTCTGTTTTGACCACAGAGTACTTTTTCACTCTTTTGTTTTTTTGTATGTACAATTTTTAAATGAGTTTAAATAGAACAAGCATGGTGGTGATCACATCATTCCCGGGGTTTTTTTTTTCACTTGTGTATTCTTTGATATTATAATATCCTTTTTGTACAATTTTCTTTAATAAATAATTTAAAATTATTTATTGACAAATTTTGTAAATTTTCGGGGATTTTGTTGTCAAATCGTATATATTGCCCCATAAATTATTTACTAGTTCTGTGGAGACTAGTAACTGGTAAAACAAGCTTATGTTTGTTTCTAGTATTTTAAGTATGAACATCTTTATTCTTATCAAAGCTATTTGTGTTCTTATGTACATGCATCATTTTCATAAATATATTGTGATGCCAGAGTTAATATGTTTATTACTTTAAAATTTTCTCTAAGGGACTCATTACAATTTAAGTATTAAATCGCCTGTACGGCTCTCTTTTGCAAAACAAATATAGCTTCAATGTCAGTCGCATTACTCCATAGCTAAATCCCATAAGACATTACGCTATGAAATTTACTATAATAAACTAATCTAGCTGTCTCAACATTGGTGAGACTTCTAATCTTTCTTACAGCATATGCTGCAGATCTAAGTCTGCTTACTAAGTATTTGTACAGATATATATACTGCTTTTAATATGCAGGGAAAAATTCTATTTGTGATGTGATGATGTGATAAAAGTATTTAGAAAAAAAAAGAAAGAATTAAGTAAAAAATTAAATAAAAAGAAAGAATTATATAAACAGGATGCTCGCATGGAATACGCTTTCATTTCTAAGTGACGGGAACCGGAGTGCTTATTAATAATAACGAGGCATTTTACTTCCTTTCCACTACCTTCAGACCATTACACTACACCCTGTAGGGTATTTTACATCTGGCACGAGATGATTCTACCGTCATTTATTAAGACTGTACTCGGAGTTTCTCTACGTGATGAAATTCATAATAAAAATATCCACAGCAGAACCAGTATAAACGACATATCCCAACGGATCAGTAAGCTGAATCGGTTATGGATACCGACAACCGATGGGGAAGAAAGTTTCATGAGTGAGAGCCTCGTGCCGGTTAATGAAGTATAGACTACCAGTCGACCAAGAACGTAATTTGTGGCATCCTTTGGGGTAACCCTTTATTCAGCTTATGTAGAGCTCTTATAATGATAAATGAAAAAGAAAGTAAGCAAAAGTTGGGTATGAAGTATATTTATAAGTTAAAATTAAAAGAAATTTAAATGGCGTAATTTTCAAATGGATCTTTAAAAATTCATCATATTTTAACAGTGGTAGAGCCACGTGGCAGCTTTTGCTGTCGCACAGATGGGCCGGCTCGAAACGGGGTGGTACCACGACCTCATAGAATACCAGCGTCAAGTAGAGGTTTACCTCTGCGTTTCGCTTGGTGAGTGCAGGTGGTCGGAGGCCCTTTTTACTGGAAATAAGGCATTCCATTTTAGTCCTCACGGGTGGCAACGCATCTGCATTTTGATTCGCAAACGAGGATAGATGTAGATGTCTATGGGCCGCAGAAACCACTTACCAACAGGTGAACTGTGTGCTCGTTTGTCACTCTTATTCTATAAAAAAAAATCAAATTTAACCGCTAAAAAATTTGTCAGAAGTAGGTACCAAACATTTTAGATGCCCAGACATTAGACATTAGAGGACCAACATCGCGACACAAGAATATAAAATGCTATTGAAAGCATAAAAACTATTGAAAATGTTCTTGTAAAATAAAATAAAAACTTTTGTGATCATAAATTGTCAGACCATCGATATATGTGCAAAGATGTTTAAGTTAGAAGTAAATTTTTTCGAAATCAGTCCAGTAAGACGTGAAACTACAACTTCGAGCAGCTTCAACTTTGAATACGAAAATGCAGTGCAGAAACTTTTACCCAACAACTTTAACAGTTCTTCCTACGTACTTTCCTTTATAAAATAAATAAGACAAACGGTAATTTCAGTGCAATTTCTGATAGCATTACGTACCGTTTATTTTGATTACTGTCAATCAATTTTATTTGATTAAATAACGTAAATCTAAAAAAGATACAATAATATTATACTTAAAATATCAGATACTCATTTTTAAAAGCCCGGCAACGCATCTGCAATTCCCCTGTTGTTGCAGTTGTTCATGGGCGGCGGTAGTCACTTACAATCAGGTGAGCCGCATGCTAGTTTGCCCCCTCTCCTATACAAAAAGAACAGTATTTTCAAACAGGCTAAGCAATATATTAAGAATTGTAAAGATTTCATACGCAGTAGAGCCACGGTGCACTTATATTATCATTACAAATAATTTAAATATTTTTTAAATACCAATTATAGTTGGCCAATGCGCATTGTGCCGTGTAGTGGCGGTCAAGAATATCCACTACCCCATATCCTCCCGTGGGTGTCGTAAAAGGCGACAAAGGGAAACAGGCGGGAGATGGGCAGCAGCATCTTCCTGATAATAGCCTAAATTACAATAAAAAAACTGCGGTTGCTAACCCGCTCGCCAAGCGTGGCAACTATGGCAAATACCCCCCAATGATCAAAACAACACACAGACGGCCCCCAGTCCCGGCGGCCCCACTATTCCTGGCTACGTTGGCGACCATGTTAACGGCGGGGCAGGGGGTGCTAAGAATCTCCGGTGGAGGTTCGGTTGCCACCTACGACGACTCGACCTGGCAACATACAACGCACGCACCCTGAGGACTGACGAGAAGATCGTGGAGCTGGAAGAAGAGATAGACAAGTTGCGCTGGCATATTATAGGATTATCCGAAGTCCGAAGAGAGGGGGAGGACACGGTAATCCTCGAATCCGGCAACTTGCTCTATCACCGGGGAGGGCGACCATCTGTCCCAAGGAGGTGTCGGATTTATCGTCCACAGTTCTCTCGTTAACAACGTTGTAAAGATCGGGAGTGTGTCGACGAGGGTTGCGTACCTTATACTCAGAATCACCAAACGGTATTCGCTGAAGGTCATACAGGTTTACGCACCAACCTCGTCACACCCCGATGAGGAGGTGGAGGAAATGTATGAGGATATCTCTAGAGCCATGCATTCCTCCAAAACCCAATATACGGTGTTAATGGGAGACTTCAATGCAAAACTAGGCACAAGAGAGAACGGTGAGCTGAAAGTAGGGAAATTTGGAATAGGGCAACGGAACCCAAGGGGCCAGCAGCTGGCTGACTTCATGGAGAAGGAGGGACTCTTTATGATGAACTCTTTCTTCAAGAAGCGGCCCCACAGGAAGTGGACCTGGTCGAGCCCCGACGGTTCAACAAAAAATGAGATTGACTTCATTATGACGACCAGGCGACAACTGTTCAGTGATGTCTCAGTGATCGCGAGGGTGAAAACCGGCAGCGATCACCGAATGGTTAGAGGCACACTGAACCTTAATGTTAAGTTGGAGAGGTCTCGTCTGATGAAGTCAACGCTCCGTCCCCCTCGTGCTCTAATCCAAAGTCCCGAAACCTTTCAGCTCGAGTTACAAAACCGTTTTCAGTGCCTAGAAGACTGCAATGAAGTGGACGATATGAATGACAAGCTCGTGGAAACTGTCCATGCGGTCGGAGCTAAGTTCTGCAAGACCCACCGCAGAAGAACACAAAAACTCTCCGATCACACTCTTAGTCTCATGGCTGTTAGACGGGAGATGAGGCTACATTCTTCAACAGATTTGACAGCATACAGGCAACTGAACAGACAGATCTCAAATGCATGCGGCGAGACTTACGCAACTTCAATACAGCTCGTATTGAAGAAGCGATCGAGCGGAACCAAGGCTCCAAAGTCTTTGCCAGAGATCTGTCTGCCAGAAAGAGCCAACTGTCAAAGCTGAAGACCGAATGTGGCAGCATCGTTTCCGGGACACCTGAGATTTTGAGTGAGATTGAGAGGTTCTTTGGGCAGCTGTACTCGTCATCGTTGGAGCCACACGCAAGTGTGAGTAACGATCCAAGAGCGAGTCTTATTCGACACTATTTCGAAGATATCCCGGGCGTCAGTCTGAGCGAGATTAGAATGGCTCTCCAGCACTTTAAAAACGGCAAGGCCCCAGGCGAAAATGGAATTACAGCGGAGCTTCTAAAAGCGGGTGGAAGACCGGTACTTGAAGTCCTTCAGAAGCTCTTTAATTCCGTCCTCCATGGTGGCATTACACCGGAGGCGTGGAGCAGAAGTGCGGTGGTCTTGATCTTCAAGAAAAGTGACAACGCTCTCTTGAAGAACTACAGACCGATTTCATTTCTGAGTCGCGTCTACGTGCTGTTTTCGAGAGTCATTACGAA
Organism: Parnassius glacialis; assembly: GCA_033319125.1. Taxonomy (NCBI): domain Eukaryota; kingdom Metazoa; phylum Arthropoda; class Insecta; order Lepidoptera; family Papilionidae; genus Parnassius; species Parnassius glacialis. The sequence continues at coordinate 31,355,089 of JAVANC010000028.1, read as the reverse complement.
TCGTCTCGCGCGCAGACTTGACGACTTCCAGCCTCCTGAACAAACCGGTTTCCGAAAGGGCTTTAGCACCATAGACCACATACATACCCTACGGCAAATTGTACAGAAGTTCGAAGAACACAATTTGCCACTATGTCTGGCGTATGTGGACTATGAGAAAGCCTTTGATTCCGTCGATATTTGGGCGGTGCTGCAGTCCCTTCAGCGGTGCCAAGTTGACTGTCGGTATATCGAAGTGCTGAAGTGTTTGTACAGTAGAGCTACGATGGCTACCCGAGTACAGAACCAGAGTACGAAACCTATCCAATTGCAGAGAGGTGTAAGACAGGGTGACGTCATATCCCCGAAACTCTTCACCGCTGCATTGGAAGACGTTTTCAAGCTTCTGGACTAGAAAGGATACGGAATTAACATCAATGGCGAGTACATTACCCACCTTCAATTTGCCCACGATATAGTCCTCGTGGCAGAATCGCTGGAGGAACTAAGCACTATGCTCAATGACCTCAATAGTGTCTCCCAACGGATAGGTCTTAAGATGAACATGGACAAAACAAAGATTATGTTTAATGTCCATGTCGCACCTATGCCGGTAGTTGTTGGGAGCATTAAGCTTGAAGTTGTTGACGAGTATGTTTACCTGGGACAAATAGTCCGACTAGGTAAGTCCAACTTCGACCGAGAGGTCAATCGACGGATTCAACTCGGCTGGGCAGCGTTCGGGAAGCTACGACACATCTTCTCGTCAGAAATACCTCAAAACCTTAAAACAAAATTGTACAACCAGTGCGTGTTACCAGTGATGACTTACGGAACTGAGACGTGGTCCTTCACTGCTGGCCGTATGAGGAAGCTCAAGGTCGCTCAGCGAGCTATGGAGAGGGCTATGCTCGGAGTTTCTCTGCGTGATAAACTTAGGAATGAGGATATCCGCAGTAGAACCAGTGTAACCGACATAGCCCAACGGATTAGTAAGCTGAAGTGGCAGTGGGCCGGCCATATAGCTCGAAGAACCGACAACCGATGGGGAAGAAAGGTTCTCGAGTGGCAGCCTCGTACCGGTAGGCGAAGTGTAGGGCGTCCCCCCACAAGATGGAGTGACGACTTGGTAAGACATGCAGGAAGTCAATGGATGCAGGTGGCTCGGGACCGTGCTTTGTGGCATTCCTTGGGGGAGGCCTATGTTCAGCAGTGGACTTGTGAAGGGCTGAAATGATGAAATGATGAATGCGCCATGACAACCTGGTAAAAACATAGCTCAACCATTTTTTGCGTTGCTCTAGATAAATATTTTCTTCAGTATTTTCCTCTTTTATAGAATTAGGGGAAAGCACATATTGCACCGGATGATAAGTAGTGAATGCCGTGGCCATAGACATCCTAAGAATCAAAACGTTAAAAATATTTTTCAATATTGAATAAGGATGTCAAACTAACACATAGTTCACCTTTTGGAAATAATACTATTGTCTATAGACGTCTACATCTATTCGCGACTAAAAATCAAAGAGATGCGTTGTCATCCCTGAGGAATATGATGAAATGCCTCGTATCTAGTAAGAGGGGCCTCCGGTTTCTCCACTCACCATACGAAAATCAGCGGCATTAATCGCGTTTTACGCTGATATCCTGAGAGAACGTTGTCCTTTCCCGGTCTAGTCAATCTATTCATGCTATCAAAACGATACATGAGACACATTCATGACAAAAAAACCCTATTGTTAAAAATCTAGATGTACATGAATTTTAAAGTATTGGGTTAGTTATTCAAAGGTGTATTTAACATCGAGATGGAATGTACAAGAAATTTAAACAGGTATCTGATAATTATATAATAAGGATATCTTACAAGGTAAACATAAATTATTGTTCCACAGTTCAAAAAATTGTTAATATAAACAAATTGCAATTACAGAGTGTAAGAAATAATAAGAATCTTTGGAAAACAATTTAATAGTAATAAATCTACAAGAAATTGATTTGATTTGATATGTTGAAATTATCCGTTACATATACATTAAATTATGCAAATGATTACTTTCAAAAAATAGAAAAAGAATCTAATCAAATTACAGACAATTCGGACAAAAATCAACCCAGAATTTTAAATTCTTGTGCATATTATTATTCTTCTCCCTACTATTAAAAAAGAGATTGAAACTCTTTGATAATGTTAAGCCTGACTGCACTATTGAATTGGACACGATACCAGCTTCTCTTTTGAAAATATATAAATACATTTTATTACCATACCTACATAATATACAATTTGCATGTCCATATAGAGTTTTTTGTGTGAAAAGTTCAAAATATACCCAATCCATGAAAATAGTGATAATTGCACTATCAATAAATATAGGTCTATTCCTATCCTAACTAATTTATCTAAAACTTAATAACAAAACATTATCATTACACTAATTAAGTACCCCTTTACAGAAATTTGTTTGAGGGCTTTATATACAATTCATCTACCGCTGATGCATAAATTAAAAAAAGACTTTGTTGTTAGGAGTCGAGATAACAAAAATAAAAAATCTTACGATTTTCTTGAACCAAGCCAAAGCTTTAGATAAATACTCAGGTGTTCAGGATTTTCATTTACCACTACCACCACCACTGATCTTTACAAATAGTGTGAGGTTTTGTCGGTACAACAAATCTAAAATACTATTATTATACAATAATTTAAAATTAAATATTTTGTACAACCGACTTCAATTTACATTATTAGGAATAACTAAAAACTATTGGTCAAATCTTGATCAAATTTATAATTTATAATATGGGACCACATGAGAAGCACCAGCTTCGAAAAAAAAAGAATTATCGAAATCGGTTCACCCACAAAAATGAGGTAACACACAGTTGAAATGAGTACCTCCTCTTTTTTGAAATCGGTGGAAAATTCGCAGTAAAAAGTGCAGGAAAGTGTGCAGAGATATTTTTTATTAATTAAATTTTTTTCACGTCACTTCTTTTGCTAATAAAATACGAACATAAAAAATAAAAATACTTACTAGTATTTTTTATATGATAAGGGTGACAAACGCGCACGCAGTCCACTTGATGGTAAGTGGTTGCTGTGGCCCATATACATCTAAATCTATCCTCGATTGCAAATCAAAATGCAGATCTATGCGTTGTCAACCGTGAGGACTGAGTTGGGATGTCTTGTTTCCAGTAATAAGGGTCTCCGGTTTTCTACACTCACCATACGAAATACAGCAGCGTTGAGCTGCTGTTTTAGGCAGATATTCTGTGAGAGCGTGGTACTACCCCGGTCGAGCCAACCTGTTCGTGCTACAACTATACCACTAATATACCTGCACCATGGCTCTACCACGTATAAAAATGGTGTTCTTCACCTCATAAACACTGTATTGCATAAAAGTATTGTGTTTATCTTATGTTCAATATTATGTCATTATTATCTAAAGTAAATAGGAGAAATAGCTGTTATTATTGGTGCGTCTATAATTGTTTTACAGACTGTAACATAATATGTTATCACATAATGTTTCTCTGTTTAATAAACTCTTATTACAAATCCCTACTAGAAACTCACTGCCGTAATCCGAGTTAATTGTTTTCAGCTTCCGATACTGAACAAACGCAGGCAAGCTATTTCCCAGTTAAAGGATTATTATTCCATAACTTTCTCTCCAGCACAATTCATATTGCAGACGAGCTGTCTAGTAGTTTGAAAAAGTTACATTTATCACCATAAAATAACATATCTTTGTTCCATCAATATTATCATCACCATTACAATACATAAACAAGTACATTATCTGAACAAAGATCTTCTTCGTAGAACGTCTACAATTTCCTGAATGTATTACTAGGTAGTCTTTGAAAGGGCCGTACTACACTTCTCTTAAATAGAGTTAGATGCCTGACTGATATCCTAAAACTTTTCATCCTATTATCTTTTTCGTTATTTTATGGTAAAGTCAAAAATATAGACAGTTATTTAAATTTTACAGTTTTAGCTATAAATTATTATATATACTCGTATATAATAGATGTCAGTAATAGTTCAAGTTTTTGATTGACAAATATAATATATACGGCACGGCAGTAGTCACGATTACCACACACGCAGATTTCATATTATGGTTACCAGGTTTCACTTGCCACTTTTTACCTCTGAAGGTCTTGCTATAAGATTTTACAGGCTTTCCCCTTATAGTCTCTTACTACATTCATTGGCCTTATGAAGGTTGCTTCCTTTCTTTATTTCTCAAATAATATCCTAATAATTATGTATAACCTACTAAAATAAGTAGTAGAAGTTTATGTTAAGAATCCCCACAACTATTTTGTAACTTTTCAGTCTACAAATTGGTAAACTAATTTTTACTAATCAACCTCCTCACTATTTTATTTAGTAACTAACTTTTAACCCATGGCTTCACTCGTGTTGGCTTCAATTTGGAAATATCATTAATACTACTCCAATTAAAGTTAAAATTTTATAAATGTTCACGATGAACTTGTGTAATACGTATGTGTGAACTATATTCATGAACGGGAGTAGAAATATAGAGAAGATGGGTTGCAGCGTCTTTCTGATTACAGCTCAAAATAACAACAACGGCTAATATCCAACTTATTTCGTAATCTATCGAGGGAACCGAAATGATGAACGGGAGTAGAAATATATTAGCAATGTAGGGGCGGCGAAATAGAAACCAATACCTCATTTTGTCTCGTGGGTGTCGTAAGAGGCGACAGAAGTGAAACTGAAACAGGAGATGGGTGGCAGCATCTTCGTGATAACAATGCAGAGTAATAAAAAGCTGCGGTTGCCAGCCCACTTGCCAAGCATGGCTATTACTACAAATATTAGGCTTATTTTAGAAACAATGGGGGAAGCCCCTTATCAGCAGTGAATAGGCCTATTAAAAGTAAAAAAGTAGCAGCCTTCATACATCCCACAAACACACAAAAAACACACAAAAATAAAAAAAAACATTGATTATAGATATAAGTGTAAGTTATCTATTTTTATTTTATTAATTAGTAATTGGAGGTAAAATGTTACTACTTTTTGAATTTCACGTTCGATGGCACTGTTTTGATTTGTGATTGATTATGTGATTTGATTTGATTATGTGAATGGATTGTAGGTGCAGTTCAAATTATTACGCAACAGTTAAATCTAATTTTAGGCTTTATTTAGAAAAATGTTAATTGATAGAATCAGGCGTTACTTTGCGGAAATCCATTATATCTGAAAAAATAGCTAACACTCTTCGACAGAGTGGCGTGTACGTGGCATTCAAAACAAAGAATTCATTTAGGAATATCTGTAATTATAAAGATAAGTTAGATATTGGTCTAAAGTCTGATATTTATAAACTTGTTTGTGAGGAATGCCAAGCCTTTTACGTGGGTCAGACTGGTCGCAACTTCGAAACACGTTATAAAGAGCATTTAGCCGCGTACAGGAATTGTAACACCGATAAATCACATTTTGCTAAACATCTCTTAGACACTGGACACAGCCAAGCCAATGACCACTCATTTAAAGTCTTACATACTTGTAATAAAGGGCTACGACTGTGTGTGTTGGAACAGTTGTTGCACTGCTGAATGAAGAAACAAATGTTTCCAACTCGCCTCTCTTAAACATGTTTAAGCCTGCTCCGTGATGATATATAGCCTCGCAACATGGTCGTTTGTCACCCTCACGGTGCGGTGGTTAGCATTTGCTTGCGTGGTTGTAGGGTAGGCGGACGTTTCGTAGTAGTTTGTTGTTAATTTCACAGCAAATATCGGCGTACGTCAGGCGGTGATTTATCGCATGACGTAATCGCTCGCTACGTATTTGGAGCGCGGTTGCGTCAGCAAGTAGTATAAATAGCAGAATTATTACGCGGAATTAAGCAAATTAATTTATAACCTATTTATAATACCTATGAGTCGGTATGTGGCGATGGATTTTTTTCGCCTCCACTACAAAACAACGCTATGAACTCAGTTTGTTGGTGAATAAGACTGAATCAAACCTAAATTCCACACAATTGGTGATGGGAACCAGCGTAACCAGTGCGAGTATACCAGTGCTGCCATCGCCGACCTGCTAATCTAGCGTGGTAAGTGTGAACAAATCTTTTGCGTTTTGCATACTTCACGACATAATATTCCTGAAAAATCTTATATGAATCAGTGGATTGAGAAAAACTACTAAGTAATGTTACTTTACCACTTCATAAATTTATATGAAGCTTCTTTGCAAAGAATTTTGTAAACTTTATTAAATAAATAATAAAATGACCTCCTTTTTAATTTTGATTTATAGTTACATTTGTGTAGTCAAATATACATAAAATCGTACTGTGTCTCAGCTATTTCCACGTGCCATAACTAGATTTATCTTAGTGAATTTCTAAGAACTTTTTTATTTTCACTCGCTTGTGATCCGCGGTAATTAAAATTGTTCTTTAATTAATTAAGCGTGAAAAATGTTTTCATTGTTTAAAAAGAACAATTTCAATTTTAATTTTATTTCCTAATAGTTTAAATTAATTACAAAACATGTATGTTTGCAATATTTATTTATCGTACAAACTCAAATAAATAAAGTAAATTTTAAATTTTGAGTGTGTTAAAATTTCAAAATTGAAAAAGTAAAAAGATCGTAAAATAACCACATTTTCATGCTCTCAGGCGAACGACATGTGTCCTCGAAAATTTCACTTCTCACACAGAAATTCAGATCACAAGTCAAGTTCTTCACACAAATACACTCACAACACACTTTTCTTTTATGGTTCATATCTTACGGCTTAAATTGATCACTATCTGTTATATGGGCATGGAGGATTGGGATCTTCTGACACAGATGTTTTTACACTCACAAGGGTATTCAAATTATGTTTCAAGGTCATTGTAAAGTTTTAGTTAATCAATAAATATTGTTGTTATTATTATTTGGTCACCTATGTACTACTTTATTCTAGAATAGTTATTTTTATGTTAACAGAGTAACTGGTACGGGTTGTTCATATGGATGTCTAATCTACTTGTCCATACATTTTTCACGTGGTAGAGCCATGCTGCAGCTATATTATTGGTATAGTTGTAGCACGAATGGGTCGGCTCGATCGGGGAAGGAGCATGCTTTCACAGAATACCAGCGTAAATTAGCAGCTTAACGCTGCTGCGTTTCGTATGGTGAGTGTAGAGAACCGGAGACCCATTTTTACTGAAAACTAGGCATTCCATCTTAGTACTCACGGGTGACAACACATCTGCATTTTGATTCGTAATTGAGGATAGATGTAGATGTCTATGGGCCACAGCAACTTTTTACCATCAGCTGGACTGTGTGCTTGTTTGTCACCCTAATTCTAAACAAAAAAATACAAATTCTATAAAGCGACGATAGTACTGATTCACTTTCTACATGTCGATATTATTGTAGACTTTATTGATAAAGTTTTTAGATATTATGGTGTGTAGGGGATCTCCTACATTTCACACAAACATACAATCATACAGTCACACACACCCACATTTACACTATATACTCGTCCTATCCGTTGGTCGACGTTTCGTAGATTCAGTCCCACGCGGCATCGTCGATACAACACCATATATGGTAATATCCTGAGGCAGAGGTTGCGGGTTCGCAGTGGGAGAGCACCGCCCCCATGATCAATCGACCAGTCGCTTACGGGCTTCGACGCGGAGAGATCGTCTCATTGTATTGCAGACGTTTAAATAATTGTTTCATTCATTACAGCCCTTCACAAGTCCACTGCTGAACATAGGCCTCCCCCAAAGAATGCCACAAAGCACGGTCCTGATCCACCTGCATCCATCGACTTCCTGCATGTCTTACCAGGTCGTCACTCCATCTCTTGGGGGGACGCCCTACACTTCGCCTACCGGTACGAGGCTGCCACTCGAGAACCTTTCTTCCCCATCGGTTGTCGGTTCTTCGAGCTATATGGCCGGCCCACTGCCACTTCAGCTTACTAATCCGTTGGGCTATGTTGGTCACTCTGGTTCTACTGCGAATTACTCATTTCTGAGTTTATCACGCAGAGAAACTCCGAGCATAGCCCTCTCCATAGCTCGCTGAGCGACCTTGAGCTTCCTCATCCGGCCAGCAGTGAAGGACCACGTCTCAGTTCCGTATGTCATCACTGGCAACACGCACTGGTTGTACAATTTCGTTTTAAGGTTTTGAGGTATGTCTGACGAAAAGATGTGTCGTAGCTTCCCGAACGCTGCCCAGCCGAGTTGAATCCGTCGATTGACCTCTCGGTCGAAGTTGGACTTACCTAGTCGGACTATTTGTCCCAGGTAAACATACTCATCAACAACTTCGAGCTTAGTGCTCCCAACAACTACCGGCATAGGTGTGACATGGACATTAAACATAATCTTTGTTTTGTCCGTGTTCATCTTAAGACCTATCCGTTGGGAGACACTATTGAGGTTATTGAGCATAGTGCTTAGATCCTCCAGCGATTCTGCCATAAGGACTATATCGTCGGCAAATCGAAGGTGAGTGATGTACTCGCCATTGATGTTAATACCGTATCCTTTCCAGTCCAGAAGCTTGAAAACGTCTTCCAATGCAGCGGTGAAGAGTTTCGGGGATTTGACGTCATCCTGTCTTACACCCCTCTGCAATTGGATAGGTTTCGTACTCTGGTTCTGTACTCGAATAGCCATCGTAGCTCTACTGTACAAACACTTCAGCACTTTGATATACCGACAGTCAACTTGGCACCGCTGAAGGGACTGCAGCACCGCCCAAATTTCGACGGAATCAAAGGCTTTCTCATAGTCCACATACGCCAGACATAGTGGTAAATTGTACTCTTCGGACTTCTGTACAATTTTCCGTAGGGTATGTATGTGGTCTATGGTGCTAAAGCCCTTTCGGAAACCGGCTTGTTCGGGAGGCTGGAAGTCGTCAAGTCTGCGCGCGAGACGATTCGTAATGGCTCTCGAAAACAGCACGTAGACGCGGCTCAGAAGGGAAATCGGTCTGTAGTTCTTCAAGAGAGCGTTGTCACCTTTCTTGAAGAACAAGACCACCGCACTTCCGCTCCACGCCTCCGGTGTAATGCCACCATGGAGGACGGAATTAAAGAGCTTCTGAAGGACTTCAAGTACCGGTCTTCCACCCGCTTTCAGAAGCTCCGCTGTAATTCCATCCTCGCCTGGGGCCTTGCCGTTTTTAAGATGCTGGAGAGCCATTCTAATCTCGCTCAGACTGACGTCCGGGATATCTTCGGAATAGTGTCGGATAAGACTCGATAATAATTGTTTACTTGTGCCTATATTTATTAATTTATTCTTTCAATTTAAGTTTCTCTTTACCACTGTACTTCTTCCTTCTTGTTTATAACTTACGTTGTATTCTCCTTTTGTATATTTATTTCGGTGTGACTTTGTATTTGCGTGAATATTAAATAGTATGTGTTAGTACAGGACTACCTTTTATTTGTACACCTGGTAGATACATATCACCCCTACAGGTGGATAAGTCAGACGAGGCGCTCTAGCCTATTAAGCTGCAAGAGAGCCAGAAAGCTTTGACGATGTGGTTATATCGCGTCCGCGTAGAAAGTTGCAGAACTGTAAGTGAAGAGAAAGAAGATTATCTTACAGAACTACACACTTACAAAATTACACAGTACAGTACACTTACACATACCGGATTCGAATACGAATCTTTGATAAATAATTACCGAAACACACCACTAAATATAAAGTGAGGGCAAACTGTTTCCACTACTGTGGTCGGAACTAAGACTTCAGGTCCTGGTATATAGCATACTCGAGATTTGTCCAGCGTGTCTACGCTACGGAATAGGATGATTCTGATTTTTTTTAGGTTCCAAGCCTAAATAGGAACCCTTCGTGGCGTGATGGCTCGCCTGGAGCCTGATTGCGTGTTTGAGTAGCTGGAGAGCCACTTTAGTCACGCTCAGACTAGCATCCGTGATATTATCAAAATTACACACCTGTCTCATTTCATAGCAACTTTGGATTTTTACGTATCTAATATTGTCTAATGATACCCATGGGACAACTTAATGATTATATTACGTTGACACCAAAGTATACGATTATAAATTATTTAATTACTTTTTTCCGATGTTTGATTGCTGCCGAATCTCTTTCTGATGATCTCCAATACGAATGACAACCCCAAAGCCGTCGTTCAAAAATCTGTATACTGAAAAATCAAATGATAAAATATAAGACAAATTGCATCAGCGTTAATTCTGGAGTATCTCGTTGAATGGATTTTCCACAAGAATCTGTACAAGGCGTTTTTGGAGCCAAAATCAAGTATGAGTGATCCAAGAGCAAGTTTCATTCAACACTAGTACGTTGATATCCTAGACACTCTGAGAAAGACAAAAATAGCTTTTCAGCTTTTTAAAATGAGAAGGGTTGAGTGGTATTTAAGGGGAATTTTCGAAAGCGGATTTTTTATGAGATAAGCGTGATAAATAAGCACGCAGTCCGACAAATCTCTTATTTTGGTGAGTGAATCACGTGGCTTATAAATAATACTCACTATTCGATACTTTATTGTATTCAATTACTCAAATTATAGACAAAATTTAACTTTTGGTAGGTACAGAACAAACACCTACATACTCGATTAAAAATGATATGAAATGTCTTGTTTCCAATAAAAGGGCCTGCAGTTCTATACGCTCACCATATGCACAAATGTGTAATTAAGCTGCTATTTTACGCTGGTATTCTGTGAGAGTGTGATTTTTCCCATGCCGAGGCGACCCATTCGTGCTACAACAATAATACAATCATATTATTGAGGATGAGTAGATGAATCCATCTTGATAAGTCAGCGTTCAGGAAATTACGAAATATTTTCTTGGCAATAATTGCTCAAAATCGTACGAAGAAAGAAATTAACGAGTGAGTATCCCTAGACTAACTATGTAGCTGCAATGTCGTCCTTCATTTTTTGCCGTATTAGGAAATTGGAAGCCACGTAACGAGCTACGTCGAGTATGTATGTATGTTTTGTACATGGTAGCAAAGTTAACGTGGACATTATCACTTCAAACCATATTTTATATTTACAATATTTTATATGAGATAATTTTATAAAGTCTGACAACCAATTGACTACGAAACGAAACTACGAAACGAAAGTAAGTAATAAGAACTCTTACTTCGAAATAAGCATAGTGTATATATTGCGTTCAATATAGAACGCTGAAGCCCCGAACACGTTACTAAATTAAGAACTATCTATGTTGGAAAATCATTTTCTATTATTACTTTATACTTTTTTCCTCGCAATTATTATATTAAAGCTGTATCATTATTGAATTGCGCTCACTGTAAAAGGCGGATATTTAAAATTCTCTTTACATTTTTATAAACCAAATTATCGGAATATTTAATAAGTATTGGAGTAGTTTGCCGACATTTCTCTTACTCTCCGATCACAATATTCGTAACTTCAAGGGTGAATACTTTTATTATATGCTAAAAGAGAGATTTCTCACCTTGGGCTATATCACTACTTACTACTGTTTGCAGTCAACTGATTGGAGTATAGCACTGGCTTAGAATAAGTAAAAAAATACATAGTCAGGAATAAAAAGTGAAAGGAAATTACTCTGTTTAACTGTGTTAACTTAAATAAAAAAAATAAAGAGAATTCAGACTGAAGTGATCTATTTTATTAGGTAAATAAAAAATAAGTTATAGTAAAAGTACAAGCCGACTGAAATGAAATAAAAAGAATTAAATTATTTTACATTCTAAATTCGATGCTAAGACCAACTGTATAAAAGGAATAAAAGCCCATAACAGCTGTAAAAACATTAAAACATTAACTCCGGCAGCTGGGTCTTGAGGTGGCTCTGCACAAGTCCGAGTCCATGCACTTCCATGGTCCTCGGAACAGGCCACCACCGGGATCCTCAGCGATGGTAGGAGGGGTATCCATCGGCGTCGAGTCGACGTTGAAGTACCTAGGACTCGTCCTCGACGGCCGATGAAACTTCGTTGAGCACTTCCGACGTTTGGCTCCCAAACTGGAACGGACCGGGGCTGCCTTCAGGCGGCTCCTGCCGAACCTGGGGAGGCCAAACGCCTCCTGCCGGAGGCTCTACGCGGGGATTGTGCGGTCCATGGCCCTTTACGGGGCCCCGGTGTGGGCGCGTGGTTTGGCGCGGCTTGCCGTCCACCACCTGAACGCGCCCCAAAGGGTAGTTGCCGTGAAAATGGTTCGCGGCTACCGCACGATCTCCAGCGAGGCGGCGTGCCTCCTTGCCGGATTGCCGCCATGGGATCTGGAGGCGATAGTCCTCGCGCGCCTGCACGAATGGCGCGCGGAGGCACTATGCCGAGGGGAAACCCCGCTGCCGCGGCAAGTTGTCGTGCAGCGGACAGACTTCCGGGATGATCTCATGGCGACATGGAGAGAGCGACTGTCGCAACCCCGTGCTGGGCACGCCACTATAGCGGCGATAAGACCTCTCTTTGAGGAGTGGCTTGAGAGACACCACGGCGTCCTCACCTTCCGCCTGATGCAGATCCTCACCGGACACGGTGTGTTCGGGAGGTTCCAGCACCGAATCGGGCGGGAGGAAACGCCCCGGTGCTCCCACTGCGAGGATCGACCGGAGGACACGGTGGAGCACACCGTGGAGGTGTGCCCTGCTTGGGCGGAGCACCGCCGTGTCCTCGTAGCGGCGATAGGCGGCGGCGACCTCTCGCGTCCGGCCCTGGTCGAAGCCATGGTCCAGAGTGAGACGGAATGGGACGCCGTCATCACCTTCTGCGAAGCAGTGATGCTAGCGAAGGAGGTGGAGGAGCGGGAGAAGGAGAGAGCAGCATCTTTTCTTACTGGCCGCCGCGGGAGACGCCCCGGGCGTCGGGGGCTACGTCGTGGCCTCCGGCCACCGTAGCGCGGGCCTGTGGACGGCGAGCAATGGGTAGCTCGCCGTCCGTCCGTCTCACGACGACAGGCCGTGTCGACGGCGCGTTTTGTTCCACGCGCGCCTCAAAGAGCTGTCAGCAGCGTGAAGGGGCCCGCAAGGGCCGACGCCTGCCGGGGCTGCGGGCTGTTCGAAAGAGATACCGCGGCTCCGGAACGTAAGGGCACTGAAGGAACACGGATGGTTTTTAGTCAGTAAAAGTCTGTCCCTTCCGCTCCACCCAGAGCGAAAGGCGTCATTTGATGATTTCCCATCCGCAAAAAAAAAAAGGATACAGCCAAAATAAATGAATGTAACGAAGAAATTCGATACATTCTGAAGTTTTATTACGAAGAAAGGAAAACGCGAGTCGAGCCGCGAAAAGGTGTGTGACATTTATGGCCCTAATGCAGTGTCAGTAAGAGTAGCACAAAGTTGGTTCAAGCGTTTTCAGTCCGGGAATTTTGATATCAAACATGCAGCTCGCTCTGGTCGCCCTCATATGGATAAATTCAATGCCATTTTAGAAAAAGTGGAGCAAGATCGGCATATATTACGACATAGCCAAAGAATTGAGGATTGACTACAAACAGCTTTAAAGCATTTGAAAAAGTCTGCCTATACAAAAAAGCTCGATATTTGGATATCACACGAGCTCACTGAAATAAACCTAATGAATCGGGTACTCATTTGCGATTCTCTATTGAAACGTAATGAAACCGAATCATTTTTGAAAAGATTGATCACTGGAGATAAAAATTAGATGATCTTTTTTTAAGAGGAACGTGTGAAAAAGATCATGCTTAAAGGGTAGTCAAACTTCACAGACTGTAGCGAAACCGAGATTAATACGCAATAAGGTGATGTTGTGTGTATGGTGGGATTGAAAGGGCATCGTTTATTATGAGCTTTTCCCGCCGGGGAATACCATCGATTCGTATCTCTAATGCCAAAACTAAAAGAAGAGTCAAGCAATAAATTAAGAAAAAACGACCGGAATCGATGAACAGAAAAGGTGTGGCCTTTCATCGTGATAACGCCAGACCACACAAATGTTTGGCCACTCAACAAAAATTTAAAGAGCTTGGTTGGGAAATGTTAATGCATCCACCATATAGTCCTGACCTTGCTCCCTCAGATTTTTGCCTGTTTATGTCTCTGCAGAATTGTTTGGTAAGTGTTAGTTTAAAATCCCAAAATTTCTACAGCAACTGGATTATGTCACTACATGCTACAAGATGGCAACAAGTTATTGAACTCGCACATATATATTATAATTAAATGTAATTGAACTTTGAAACAAAAATGTCTTGAATTTGTATACAAAATACGAAGAAAAGTTTTTCACGACCTATTACATAATGTTTTCAGTATCTTCTTATGAGGCAATCCATCGGGAGGACTTCATTCAGCAGTGGACTTTGAAGACTGTAATGGAATGGAATACTTATAAACAAAAACCACAGAAACTCGCGCACTTTGGCGTGGTAGACCCATGGTTCAGCTATTGAGCTATTAGGAAAACGATCTCTGCGGTTAAATTACCAATCACATTAGTCAGTCAGGTAGTGAGATCAAGTTTGATGCTTGGTTGGTTGTGCAATTGGATCACCAGCTTCCTTGCAGATCGGAGCATCAAAGTCGTTGTAGTCGGTGCATGCTCCGACTACAAGCCTATTAACGCTGGTGTTCCACAAGGCTGTGTGCTATCATCAACGCTGTTTCTTCTGCATATCAATGATATGCTGCTAACTAGTAACATTCATTGCTATGCGGATGACAGCACTGGTGATGCTCTATACACCGGCCGTGCCAATATTTCTCGGGAAAACGTCGCCGAGTACCGGAACAAACTTGTGTCTGAAGTCAAGTCTTTGCTGAACAAAGTCTCGGATTGGGGGCGACTAAATCTAGTCCAGTTTAATCCTCAGAAGACACAAATTTGCGCGTTTACCGCTAAAAAGAACCCCTTTGTCGTATCTCCTAAGTTTCAAGGCACTCCCCTTCTTGCCTCAGCCATTACCGGAATCCTCGGAATCAACATGTCGAGTGACGTGCAGTTTCGTGGTCACTTGGAAGAGAAAGCCAAATTGGCCTCTAAAAGCTTGGCGTGCTCAGCAGAGCGGGACAGTATTTCATGCCGGCACACCGCCTGCAACTTTACAAGGCGCAGGTTCGGCCTCACATGGAATACTGTTCCCATCTCTGGGCAGTAGCTCCCCAATGCCAGCTCCTTCCATTTGACCACATCCAGCGCAGAGCGGCTCGAATCATCGACGAACGAGTCCTTTCCGATCGGCTCGATTCATTGGCACTTCGAAGAGATGTTGCATCCCTTTGCATTCTTTTTCGCATTTACCACGGGGAGTGTTCTGAGGAATTGTTCGGATTAATCCCAGCCGCCAAATTTCACGAACGCACATCGCGGCAGAACTCCCGATACCATCCACACCATCTGGATGATTGGCGGTCCACCACTGTGCGATTTAGAAGATGTTTTCTTCCTCGCACAACTTCGGTGTGGAATTGATTACCATCAGCAATTTTTCCGGACCGATACGACTTAGGGATCATCAAGAAAAGAGCCTACTCCTTTTTTAAAGGCCGGCAACGCATATGCAATTCCTCTGGTTTCCCTGGTGTTGCAGTTGTTTATGGGCGGCGGTAGTCACTTACCAGCAGGTGAGCCGCATGCTCGTTTGCCCCCTATCCTATAAAAAAAACACGATGAAAATTAATTTTCCCAGAAATGGGACCTAGTTTGAACAATTTTTGATCCTCATAATTACCCATACGGTGAGTTTCATTGATGTTGTTCGAGCTGTTTCCGAGAACATGATTACAAACACACAAATATTTAAATATTGTTCGTTCTTTTAAAATATTTTTTTCCATATTTCCTTAAACGAATTACGAGAAGGCTTAATTGTCAATTGCGTTCACCGGCCGTTTTATGTAAAACAATAACAAGTGTACTCTCCAACGTTAGAATACCAAACGACATTATGCCGTTAGAGTAACTAAAGTAAACTGAGCTAGCAATGAGTACATCCGAAAGTTGGTGAATCTTTCTAACAGAATTAGCAGATGAGCTGAGTTAACTAGCTAAGCTTTTTTATGTGGACCCCATTGTAATTTAACTAATCTAATGTATTCTCTAAAACTATCGTTTCGGCATTCAAATTTATTTTATTTTCAACAATATTAGTATTCTCAAGATACAACATCAATAATGTGTTTTACATTTGACACTACTTTAATGCATTCTTTTTTAATAATCAGGGCTAAAGCAAAATCCATGTGGATTGTGTCCAATCATAAATCTCATTTACTTTAATTTAAAAAGAAACTTCGATTTTTATAACGCAAAATTTTATGAGAAGTTGAAATTATTCATGAGCTGCTTTTAAATTTCATTACACTTAATGGATTTTTTTTCATAAGTATTCATCTTATAAATTTTAGTTTGGCTTATAGTTTTAAATGTTGTGGAGCAACTGAATATAATACGAGTACATTACACAGACCAAGCCAATATAGACATTAAAAGTTACTGCCTATCCGGGTTGCTTGTGTACAAATTTACAGCGAGCCCTTAGCCCCTGAACTACAACGGCTCTGGCAAACCAAGCCAACTATTGATGCCATTTAAATATTTTTAGTTATACTATTTTAATAAAAGTGAATGGTTTATATTATAAAACGTATTAAATGGATTTATTTGAAGTGCCAAACATAGGAAACCCACGAAACACAGTACCAAGCCACCTGCATCCTTGACTTAATGCATGTCTTATCAGGTCGATATTCTATTTTATTGAGCTGCCCTGTACGCCGTTTACGGGTACGTGACTGCCAATCTAAAATACTTCTGCCAAATCAGTTGTTAGTTCGTCAAGCTATATTTTTTTATAGAATAAGAGTCACAAGGGAGCACACAGCCCATCTGATGGTGAGTGGATTATGTGGCTAGTAAAAATCTACAACTATTCTCGATTAAGAATCAAAATGCAGATGCATTGTCACCACTGAGGACTGTGATGGAATGCTGCGTATCCAGTAAAAAGGGTCTTCATGGTCAGCCTATTGCTACTTCAGCTTATTAATCCATTGAGCTATGTTGGTTACTCTGGTTCTACGACATATCTTCACAAGTTCAAGCTGAGCATAGGTCTCTCCCTGACGTGGTCCTGCGCCATTTGCATCCATCGAATTACTGCATACCTGAACAGATCATTACTCCATCGTAGGCGCTACCCTACAGTCCGCTTGCAGGTACGTGGCTGCCACTCTAGAAACTATCTTCCACAATTATTGTGATTCGATTCGTCGAGGTATGTTATACGTCTGTATATTATGTTGGTTTCTCTGGTTTTACGAAACTACGTATTTACGTGGTAATACCACGCTGCAGCTATATTATGGTTGTAGCACGAATGGGTCGGCTTGACCGGGGAAAAACCACACTTCCACAGATTACCAGCGTGAATGGTTAATACAGCTCTCTTTCAAATGGTGAGTGCAGAGAACCGGAGACCCGAAAACGAGGCATTCCATTTTAGTCTCCAGGGATGACAACGCATCTGCATTTTGATACTTAATGGAGGGGAGATATAGATGTATATGTGCCTCAGCACCCACTTACCATCAGGTGCACTGTGTGTTTTTTATGATCCTTATTCTATAAAAAACGATACATCTTGATGCATTCTTCCAAACTCAGCTAGTGAGTCTTGCCAGTGATGAATTCTTATTATATAAGCTCAGCAATAAATTCATAATGTTAAAAAGTTTTAAAAGGATATTTGATGATTTCTTATATTTACGCGAACACTACACATTGAATAAAACTATTTTTTACTGATTTTTAGCGTTTCATTAACTATTTTAAATTTAACACAAACACTGAACAAACCTACAATAACAGTATTATCGAAGGGCCTGAATTTCGCAATCATACCGCGCAAAATCCCGTATGAGGAAATGATCTGCAGCGTTGAGGATTGTCTGTTTAAAAACAATGTGGAAAAGGAAGATTTAGAGACCATACGTCAAGACATTTCGTCCTTGTTACGTCGAAATTCAGTGACAAAAGTAAATCTCCCCAAAGACGAGATTAAATCGTTGTACAACTTACGCAACAGACCAGAGCTCACAATTCTCCGTGCAGATAAAGGAAATGCTATGGTAGTAATCGATACGTAAGATTATAATTTGAAAATACAACAACTTTTATCAGACGAACGTACATACAAAAAGGTCAAAACAGATCCTACAACCAATGTGCTTAAAACAACTAGCGATCTAATAAAGACTTACTCCGAAAAATTAAATCTCGACGTAAATTCGATAATAACAGCGTGTACCAAACCACCGAGGTTATATGGGTTACCGAAAATACACAAACCAAATGCTCCACTTCGTCCCATAGTGAGCCAAATCGATTTACCAACTTATAAGTTAGCTCAACACCTGGCAAAAATTCTGTCACCACTGAGATAACAAACTAGAGCACACACAAAGGATTCATACCATATTGTTAGTGAGATAAAAGACCTACATCTCGCTGACAATGAAACTATGGTCAGTTTTGATGTTCAGTCACTATTTACATGCTTACCTATTGAAGACTGCATCTCAATTGTAACCAGGAAGCTAGAAGAATACAACATGCCTACAGAATATGCAGCATTACTCACATACTGCCTAACATCTGGCTATCTATTGTGGAAGGAGTAGTTCTACATGCAAGTAGATGGAGTGGCGATGGGCTCACCTGTATCTCCCATAGTCGCAGACATATTCATGGAGGACTTTGAGGAGAAAGCCCTTCTTACTGCTCTTGTAAATTTAAGATTCTGCAAGCATTACGTAGACGACACTTTTACAATTTTACCATCTGACAAAGTAACTGTGTTTTTAGACCACCTTAATTCTATAAACTCAAAAATACTATTCACAATGGAGTTAGAGGCAAACAGTTCTTTAGTTTTCCTAGATGTTTTAGTCATTCGAAATCCTGATAACACCATTGGTCACGCTGTGTATAGGAAAAAGACCCATACTAACCGATATTTAAATAGTGAATCGCACCATCATCCATCGCAGTTAGCTACCGTGGGAAAATCTTTGTTTCAGAGAGCACGAGAGATCTGTGACATAAAAAATCTGGTCGCCGAGCTTCAGCACGTCGAGCGGGTATTGCAAGACAACAAGCTTCGGTCCCGCACCTACGTCACAGGGACCGAGTGTAGCCGACCACAGTCGAGCGTGTGCCTGCTGTACTACCCTATGTCAGAGGACTCACAGACAAGGTTGGCTACATTTTGAAGCGAGCTTCTATTAAAGAATACTTCAAGCCGCCGAAGAAGATTAGTCAATTTTTACCATCCGTCAAGTGTAATATCCCTCTACAAGATGCAGGAGTGTACAAGCTTGATTGCGAATGTGGTCTCTCTTACAAAGGACAAACAAAAAAAGTCCATTAAAACCCGCGTGAAAGAACATATAGCTGACGTGAAGCACCGACGCTCTGGGAAGTCTGCAGTCTGTGAACATATTCAAGATCGCCCCCGCCATTACATCAGATTTGATAGACCACAAATCCTCGCAAAAGAACACCGATTCCTACCAAGGATATTACGCGAGGCTATTGAAATTAAAAAACATTATAATTTCAATAGAGAAGATGCTAGGGTGCTGCCATCTGCTTGGGATCCTATAATTAACAAAATTAAATCCAAACCAAAGCATACCACTGCTAGACTTAATGATACTGTAAGTTCATTCTGCGTAAATCGAACTGAACATTAATATTAAAAACTGAAGGTAGCTGGGCTAACCGTGACATCGGGACGTCAAACATCTCAGTCCCCCCTCCCCCCCCCCCCACCGTGACCGTGGGTTGCTTTAAAGCACTCGAAACGTCGGGAATTAAAATAGTAAATTAAACGCGACAAAATCCGTAAAAAATAGTTTTATGCAAGGATATTTGACTTTTAACTTAAAATTAAAACTTATGCACGTATAAAATTAAATTGTTTCTAATGAAAATATGGCATTACGGTTAAAAGCCAGTTTTCATTTTCATTAAAAAATGTCAGTATATCGTTCAGATTCAGCCTTTATTTTCACCACGAACTTAAGAGTTCTTATGTTGCGCTGGTTACTGAAACTAAAAACTAAAGCATCGTCATGGTTAAGCCTCTTCGTTGCACTTTAAGAGACTCGTTTAGTGTCACGTTTACTGAGTGACTCAGTAAGTGCGGAGCAAACAATTTATTTATTAAAACATAGCAAAAATACAAGTAAAATTTATTGCATTTTAATGTTACAAAATTTAAAAGTAGTACGACGTAAGACAGTCATTTTTGTCATCATTTTGTTCTAATAAATTGATAAACCAATATGAATTTTATCAATTCATGAAATACCAAATAGAAATAAATGTGAAATATTTTTTTTCAATAATTTTTCTACTTGTCACAGATACATTTTAATTAAAATTTTCAATCATATTTGTCCAGGAATAAAAACTGTCAGTATGGATTCACTATACGTGCTAGGTGCCTCGTTGATTGTCGATAGTATTTAACCTGTTTTAAAAACAAAATTTGATCAGTATTTAAACCAGGTTGATAAATTGTATAAATTAAACCCCCACATTGCTCTTATTATTTTAAAATATTGTCTCCTTGTACGTAGATTTACATACTCCGCTTCAATCCAGTCTGGAAATGTTCGGATATATTAAAAGATATTTATAATAATCTTAAAAAAGCTGTAGAAAAAATTCTAAATTTAAATTTAAACACAACAGCCTAGACTCAAGCTACTTTACGTATAAAATTTGGTGGTATTGGTGTAAGAAATCTTTCTAGCTTTGCATTACCTGCGTTCCTTGCTGCTGTGCATAGTGTTAGTGATTTATGTTACATATTTTTAAATAATAAAGTAGACCTGTGCTTTGCTACGGAGGCAGGGCAGACATGGCAAATGCTCTGTCCCGGCGAAAATGTTCCACTGGAAGCTAACCAATAAAAACAGTGGGATATTCCGTTGGTACAGAACGTGCAGAAAGATTTGTTTCATAATTTCCATAGTGACCAAGATAAGATACGCCTTCTAGCTGTTTCGACTAAGGACTCTAGTCACTGGTTACACGCTTTACCATCAAGTAATCTCGGAACATTACTTGATGGGGAAAGCGTAGGAATCCGACTAGGAGCGGCGATTTGTCAACCCCATCAGTGCCCATGTGGTAGCAGCGTCGACAAGTTTGGGCTCTACGGATTTTCATGTAAGAAAAGCGCTGGTAGGTTTTCACACAGTTCTTTCTTCACAGTTCTTTGAACGATGTCATCCGAAGGGCTCTTGTCTCTATAAATGTTGCCTCGGTTTTAAAGCCTTGTGGAATATTTAGAGATGACGACAGGAGACCCGACGGTATGGCATTGGTCCCTTGAGAGAGAGGTGAAGCCCTAGTATGGGATGCTACTTGCGTAGATACTTTGGCGGCCTCTCATCTCAGGGGTACCTGGTTTAGAGCCGGGGCGTCATCAGAGGTAGCTGAACTGAGTAAGTGGCTCAAATATGAGTCTCTGAGAGATGACTACATATTTGTGCCATTTGCTGTAGAGACTGTCGGTCCGTGGGGTCCACGTGCGGTGAAGTTCCTAAAGGAACTCTATCCACGGCTGGTCATTGCTGCTGGTGATAAGAGGGCTGGTTCTTTAATCGCTCAAATGCTAAGTATAGCCATTAAGCGGGGAAATGCAACCAGTGTTCTTGGCATGATATCGCGGGGAATAGTACTGTATGATAATTAAGTAACTAGTTTTAGTTTTTTTTTTAATTATAGTTTTTAATATTATATAGAATAAAATATTCTCTATAAGAATTATTTATAGTCAATATTGAACAAAAGTTATTCATGAAGACATGATGTTAAATATCAATCATTATTGTATAAATTGTAACACTGAAATAGTTATTTTTATCGTTTAAATTGGGTGTAAAGCCGTACTAGCTCAGATAGTTGAGCTCGCTGTAAATTTCACAGTAGGCGAGCAACCCGGGTTCGATCCCCTCCGGCACCAATGAAATTGTTAATTGCAATTTAAGTGCTGATTTATAACTTGCGAGCGGTGAAGGAAAACATCGTGAGGAAAACTACATGTCTAAGTTATATGAAAAAAAATATTTCGAAAATATCTGAAGTTCGCCAACACGCATTGGGGCAGTGCAGCGGACACTTCCTTCCACTAAAACCCTCTCAGAAATAGGAGGAGACCTGTGCCCAGCAGTGTAACGTATATACGCTGTAACTTCAAATTTAACCTTTTTTTTATCGTGTGATCTAGCCATTTTTGATACGAAGAAACTAAAGTGTAAAATTCATATTATGGCAGGGGAGCTTATTGAGAAATTAATTAAATTAACAGATGAAAATTTCGTAGTGAAGGTTAAAACTATTACTCTTATAAATAACTGACTTAAAATAAATGTGTTAGTCAATATAGTTTAAAAAGTAAATCGTGAAATTATGACATTATAAAATATAAAACTATTGAATAAAAGTCATCACAAACTACAACGAATACAGTCGGAATGTACGAGTACGCAATAAGAAAAGTTAATTTGTTATAAAATAAATAGAATGATGTATCATGAAAATTAATATTATGATAATATTAAAGTAATATATAAATGTATCCAACAACCCTCCAAAAATCCAACAACCCTGTAGTGGTTACATTAATATTATGATAATATTAAAGTAATATATAAATGTATCCAACAACCCTCCAAAAATCCAACAACCCTGTAGTGGTTACATTACAGGGTTGGCTAATTATCGGATTAACATCACAGAAGTTTTTTTCTTCAGATGCCTCGTTTTGAGACGGAATACGTGTCGTGTCATCGATGGTGGCTTGACCCCAGTAGTAATAATAATAGTGCACGCGACTGTGGATAGTAGAAAATTGCTCGTCAAGGTAGTTAATATACATAACATAAGGGTGACAACGCATCTGCATTTTGATTCGCAAACGAGGATAAATGTAGATGTCTATAGGCCACAGCTACCACTTACCATCAGGTGGACTGTCTGCTCGTTTGTCACCCCATCCTATATAAGAAAAAACATAACTTTAATTTGCATGCCAATCTAAGTAAATTACTTATAATATTATCAACTCAGTTTGTTTTAAAAAGAATCATGCCCACTTTCCATACATTTAAAAACCTGATAGTGAAAGTTGATGTATAATTATAAAGTATAGTAGAAAAACTACATGTTAGCTTAGAAAATAATGTCATATAGTTATTTTTACGATTTAAACGCTACGAATCCCAAAATATACTAATGTCACTTTTTAGGTTAGGATTTGCCGTAACCAAATATGTAATAAAGAAATAAATGTGCTATAACTTATTATTAACGCTCGAAGTAAAGATAACAATACTTATCTAGTTATGGTCTAAAACATCTTTTTTACTTTGTGAATTTCTTGAAACTAACTGCCCCTAAGTCACCGCTTACTCTCGATGATTGTCACCATAAATTGAGTGGCTAGCTCTATCTGCTATTTCTTCAGCACACATAAATACTTACTAACTACATTTAGATCATCTTGTATTGTAAAAATGATCACTTATCAACCAAACACATTTCATTGGCCTATGGTATATACTTACATACACACATGATGAACAAAATGGGATAAACAATTAAAACACTATGTTAAAGTGGCATGGTTTATTAATTATCATCATTTTCACTTAAATCTCTCACCACTACGTCATCCAGAAATTCTGCTGGAGCAGAAATATTTTCTTGATACCATATAGGGTTGCAAAAAGAAGTAACACAAACAAAATGGCATAGTACACAACGAGACGCAAATGCAACAACGAAGAACTGCGCCAATGCCAATTGCAGAACTGTCAAATGTCAAAAAAAATCCGTTTCATTCGTCCGCACTTGATGACATACTGAATGATTAATTTATTTTATTATTATATTATTTTATATTAATATGTACTATACAAATAAATAAATACTTACTGATTAAATGAAACATAAAATAATGTATAAAACTCAGAAACAGAGTTAAATAAAGTAAAGCAGCAGTGTATAAAATGGAACGTCCTAGAAAAAGTAGTTGAGATGCGTTCAAAACATATAATACGTTTACCCTTGACGTAGAATAAACTTATAGAAATATGTAAAAATATTTTTTTCCTGCGTTTCTTTTAACATAGTGATAAGCGTAATTAATTTACAATTCAATTAGCTGAATTTTAAGATTTATTTCATTTCTATACATTGTCAGGTGAAAAATGGGCATTGTTCTTTCATTAATTTATATAATGGAAATCATAAAGAATATTGCTATCAAAGTTTAATTAATCATATTCGATTTTTAAATAAAATTAAATGAATAGTGTAGCCCATCTTATTACTCAATTAAGAATCAAAATAATCTGCATTGCGTTGTCTACGCAGACGACTAAGATAGAATGCCTCTTTACCAGTAAGAGGATATCATAATTTGAAACACATTAACATTATGCTGTTATTTTACTCTAACTAGTATTCTGTGATAGCGTGGTGTTTTGAGCCGACCTGGAATGCCTCATTTTCAGTAAAATAGTATCCGGTGACGACCTGGTAAGATATGCAGAAAGCATGGATGCAGGTGGCTCAGGACCGTGCTTTGTGGCATTCCTTGGGGGAGGCCTATGTTCAGCAGTGGACTTGTGAAGGGCTGTAATGATGATGATGAGTTTCCGGTTCTTTACGGTCATCATATGAAATACAGCAGCATTCATTTGCTATTTTATGCTGGTATTCTGTGAGAGCGTGATTCTATCCCGGTCTAGCCAACCTATTCGTGCTACAACCATAATACAATGTAATATGTGTAAGACAGCCCCCATAAAACATATTGTTAATTCACAACTGTTCAGACAGCGTTTTATTGAATATCCTTACAACGCAAACTTTCAAGTAAAATAATATGAAATTAATAATGTTTATTTCATTATTATATTAGGTCCATACATATGAAATTATCGTTTTGTCGTACTGACCACTTTGATCTGAAATATCTCCACGTTTGAGTTTTGAAAACAGTCATTCATTTGTTTTTTCCTCATTATTTTATTCTTTGGCGTCGCTTATTACCGCACAATGGAAAACATGAAATAACGGTATATATACGAGTACGAGTTCTACCGTGGCAGCAGTTCTGCAGAAACAGCTCGAAGGATTAATGATGTGTACGGCGCTGGTGTCAAAAAAGAAAGCACGGTACTTTTTTGGTTTCAACGTTTTCGTTCTGGAAATTTCGACCTTCAGAACCAACCCCGTGGACGGCCGGAGACCAAAGTGAAAAATGAAGAATTAAAGGCTATTGTGGAAGCGGATCCATCACAAAACACTTCAGAGATAGCTGCAGGCTTGAGGGTAAGTGATAAAACTGTATTAATCCACTTGAAGCAAATCGAGAAAGTACAAAACTTGAACGATGGGTACCTCCTGAATTGAGTGAATCGAACTTGCAAACACGCGTCGACTGCTGTGTTATTTTACTTAACCGCCACAATAATGAAGGGATTTTAAATCGAATCATTACTTTTGATGAAAAGTGGGTACTGTACGATAATCGGAGGAAGCTGGAGACCCAGCCAAAACCTGCCCTTAATGAAAATTGGCTCAGAAAAAAATACTTGTGAGTTTTTGGTGGACTAGCACCGAAGTCGTTCACTACAGCTTTCTGAAACCTGGCCAAACGATCACGGCAGATATCTATCGTCAGCAACTGCAAACCATGAAGGAATAACTAGCTGCTAAACAACCGAGATTGTTCAATCGCTCTAAGCCACTGCTGCTTCACGACAACGCAAGACCACACACTGAACAACAAACAACCACTAAGTTAGATGAGCTACAATTGGAATGTCTGCGACACCCACCGTACTCCCCGGACCTTGCTTCAACAGATTACCATTTCTTCCGTAATTTGGACAACTTCTTACAGGGAAAAAAATTCAACTCCGATGCGGCCGTCCAAACCGCCTTCAAAGAGTTTATTGATTCTTGCCCCCATGGTTTTTTTAGTAAAGGGATAAATGAATTACCTATGAGATGGCAAAAGTGCACAAAAGTAGATAACAACGGTGCCTACTTTGATGAATTAAATACATATTACAAAAAAAAATGACTTTATATTCCTCCCGTACAAAACGCCAATTTCATATGTAAGGACCTAATATTTCATATTTATGTTTGTTTATATTTCCACAAATTACATAGTAGATAAACAATGGTGCACAATGAAAATGTAACCCCTGCAGAGTTACAGGCGTAATTTATTGGTAATCTGAATCCGTAATTAAGCCGAAGCCTGTATTTTACAATGAATAAGTTTGAAGTAAATAAGCGACCAACTAGAGAGATACAAAAACTATCCCACTTCCTTTGATGTTTAAATTAAAAAAGGACAAACTACAAATAGCTATAAGTATTGGTACTGACGTCAACCTACCAATCTACCAACCAGCAAACCATCATCTCCAACGTTGGTGCCTACAGCAATTTCTCGATACTACATATTGATCTCATTCCATTGGGTCAACAGTCAACGTTAATGCATGAAGCGGTCACGATAGTTGGCACACGACTTGTTTGATCAGATTTTTTTGCCAGATATATACGCTGTGTAATTTTGGTGTTTGCATCAAAAACTGAACTAAAGAGAAACAAATCAATTTGGCAACGGGATTGGAACTGCCACATCCGAACTGCCGCATCCGCGCTTCATTTAATACCACCAACAAGGTATTTGCGTAGTAGGCAAGTACCTTGCCTACTACGCAAAATGCTTAGTATGCAACTAAAACATAAAACTTCGGATGCCAAACAGCTTGCCAAGTGTGGCCAATATGAAAATTATCCCCTTTAAGAAGCAATCTATGAGTGAGGCCTATCACCAATGGACTTTTAATGGGCTGTAACGGTAAGATTTTAAGAATGCAATTTTTTTTTGATTTTTTTATTGTAAATCTTTCTGTGTTTGTGACCGATCGAGCGATGCATACGTCTTGTCTTGATCATCATAATATTAATACAGTATTAGTTCCTACTATAAAAGGGCTTCAGTTGTCTCATCACACATGAAAGTTTTATATACTGTAAAATTATATCGAAATTCGACCGTCATTATATAGATAAGAAACTACTGATGGGAAATTGCTTGTCAATTGTTTTTTTTCCAACAAGCTAAAGTTCGTCAAGCGTAGCAAAATTATCCGTAGATTAAAAAAATAAAGGAAAAACGACCAAAAAATCACATCCTATTTCAGCATGACAATGCTTCGGCGTATACCGCGAACAACACTAAGTAATTATTCGCTTCTATAAAGGTGGAGCTCGTGATCCAATCAACTTACATTCCAGACGTCGCACCATGCGTTGCGCTCAACCCCTGGAAATAGTTATTTATACTTGACGCGACATGATATTGCAGGCGCTTAAAGCAACGGGTTTTATTTCCGAACTGAAGCAGTGCGTAGTGTGTATTATACAAATATTTATTATCTAAATATATAATTATTATTTTCTTTTATAGAAACGGAGGCAAAGAGGCATGCGGCTCATCTGATGGTAAGTGTCGACCACCCTCCTTGAACAACTGCAACACCAGGGGAATCAAAGTTGCGTTGTCGGCCTTTTGAAAAAGAGTAGGCTCGCTTCTTGAAGTTCCCTAAGTCGTATCGATCAGGAAAATTACTGGTGGTAGTCGATTCCATAAGGAAACTTCTTGTAAATTGTACAGTGGTAGATCACCAGTCATCCAAATGGTATAGATGTATCGCGAGTTTTGTCGCGATATGTGACGGTGAAATTGTGCGGCTGGAATTAGTCGAAACAATACCTCAGAGCAATCCCCGTGGTAAATGCGATAAAATACGCAAAGAGATGCAACATCTGTTTGAAGTACCATCTAGCTAGTGAGTGAGTTCGGTCGCCGACGATTTGACCTGCTCTACGCTGGATGCGACCAAATAGAACGAACTGGTATTCGGGAACTGGTACCTTTAACCGACGAGCGTATATGTGTAGGTATATGGATGTGGAGGAAGCGGAAGAGGTGTATCAGAATGGTGCCAAATGGAAGTCCATAGTCTCTGCCTACCCCTCTAGGTGACAGGCGTGAGTGTTTATGTATTATATCGTATTAGGGAGCCCCGGCCCAGAGATGTGAACAGTATTCCATGTAAGGCTGAACCTGCGCTTTGTAAAGATGCAGGCGGTGCGCCGGCATTACATATTGTCCCAGTAAATTTGGCTTTCCGTTCCAAGTGACTACAAAACTGCACGTCATTCGATATGTTTACGCCGAGGATTCCAATACTGGTTGAGGCAGCAAATGGAGTGCCATGAAACAGAAACAGAAACAGAAACTTTTTTATTCAATATAGATTATAAATAATACTTATTGAAAGTCACTCTTTTGTTTAATTACCACTGGAATTGGACTATACCACTGGATTACTGAAACTGAGGAGATACAACAAAGGGGTGCTTTTTAGTGGTAAACTCGCAAACTTGTAATTTCTGGGGATTGAACTGGACTAGATTTAATTGACCCCAATCTTTGTTCAACAGAGTCTCGACTTCAGATATAATATAATACAAAATATTATTTTATAAACTATAAAAATTGACTATAAATTTATCTGCAAATGCAAATGTATTTTATTATAACGTTATATTATCTGAAATAAAAAATTATTCACTAATGTTATCTCTCTATATATAAAAATCAATTGCTGTTCGTTAGTCACGTTAAAACTCGAATCTTGCTCGAACAATTCTGATGATTCAATTGTGTGTGTTTGAGTGGATCCTTTGATGATTTTGTTTCACAATTCAACCAGTTGGGTGAACGAGGTCGAGACCAAAAATCACCCGTGCGAATCCTTCGCGGATTGCAGGTAAAATATAAATACAAAATTATATCAAATAAACATATATTACGACAGGGCACGCAGAAAGTTTTGTGAAGAAATGGTTTTATTTAGAAGAGTGACCAGTTATGATTTATAATACGGAAATTACGATTATTCATGTAAAAATTAAAATACGTATGTTTTGATTCCATCCACACTTTTTATGAAATAAAATAAAATATATATTCATTACAAATTTAACGGTTTGATGTTTTTTGTGTTTTACCCAAAGACATTTAAGTAGTTAGTATATATATATTTTAAATCTCTTTGGTTTTACCGAAATGTCGCCTATGACATTTATGGATAAAGGCCCTTACAAGACAACCGTGTCCCACTGGTATAACTAACCTCTACGACTAACTTTGAGAAATGAATGAAATAGTGGCCGCACTTGGACCGTAGTTACGGAAAGAAACGTACCAGCTATTAAAAAATTATTACAATCTCCGTAAATGCTAAATCTCTTTATACGTAATAAGCAAATTACAAAGATGACCTATACGTGGAATGATGCCGTGAGATGATGACTAAATTTGAAGCACACTCGTTTCAGCGTGTTGACTACATTTATTACGGGTCAATAATTTTGGATTTATCAATACAATTCATAGACGAAGCGCCAGTCAACGTTGGCTGTTTGAAGCATAGGAATAATTTTATTAGCTATATTTTCATTTAGTCGGGATATCGGGTGTAAAAATTCCTTTGCAAAATATTGAAAAAATATCAATGCCGAATGGTGCACTATTACCAGCACTGTTTACAAGAAGAGCTTACTGCTGCAAGCAACAAGCGACCGAACACGGAGATCAGTCTTGTTTTGGCACTGTGCGACTTATTTTTATTCCGTAAAGTAAAAATATAATCAGCTCAAAGGGATACAATTTTTTTCTGACCGGAAGATGCGTTAGCAGCGTTCGAGCAGGCCCTAGAAATATACAGATTTCGAAAATTGGTTCTAACTTATTTAACTTTGTATGGATTCTGATGAAAAGTGTTTTATAACGATTTAATAATAAAAATTTAAACTTAACTAGAACTTTTAGCCACGTTACTAATTTGTTATGTAATTCGATCAAAAACTTTAGAAGCCGTGGTCGTCGATTTATGCGTACTTTATAGTATTGCAAATATAATATTTGCAGACTTTTAGATAGATTGCGTTGTAAAGTTCGAAAAAGATCAATACAAAACCCTTAATTATTGAACATACTACTAGCAAACAACAATGTCTTATAGAACACTTATAATTTACATATCAGTAATACTCTTTATTACTAATATATTTTCTTACTAGCTGAACTTGGCCCCGCGACTTCGCTCGCGTGTAATTTAGAGTTTTGATAATATTGCTCAGAACTCTAATTCTTTTTCTCAAGTATAAGTACCCTAAGTTACTCCTTAGAACATCAGCTATCTGGCAGTGAAAGTCTCGTCGAAATTGGTCCATCCATTTCGGAGAATAGTCCGAACAAACAGACAGACAGACAGACAAAATTTTTAAAAATTGTGTTTTTGTTATAAGTACCGTATCTACATTCGTGTGCATTTAGTAAAAAGCTGTTATTTTAACATTACAAACAGACACTTTAATTTCATTTATTTGTCAAGATTAAGGGTAATTTTAACAACTTGCTATGCTTTTTTTGTATTTAATATTTTTCTAAGTTGTGTATAGTTTGAATAGGATACCAGATTTATATTAACACGACGGGAAAATTTATAAGAAATGAATTCCGTGTATTCTATTGTCTGTTAACTATACGTAAAAAAATAAAATATATTATGTTATAGCAGAAGATGTGTAATACAATAATATACATTACTAAAGGAAAGCCGAATAGAGCTCAACCATTAGGAATGTCTGCAAAATACTTGCCATCTACCTGAAATGTCTGCATCCTTATATGTACCAATATGCGATATTACTTTCTTGCTCCTTTGTGCAGATGCTCTAACGTGCATCGAATTACTTAAAACAAGAATCAGAAAGCATAGGAAGTATGTTACTAAAGAGTTATTCAAATTTTGTAACAATCGTGAATATAAACTATATACGTAAAAGTAATTTTTATTTTATTATATATTTACTTAATCACTATTCATAAATTCGTCTCCTCCATAAATTGCCACAAAGTACGGTCCTGAGCCACCTGCATTGATCTGAGTGAGTATTTCATCAGCTCGTCACTCCATTTGATCCATGAGAGCTCGCCCAACAGTGCGCTTGCCAGTACGAAAAGATACGAGAAAATCTTAAACAATGTTCTTTTTACTATACCGCAATATGAGGCCAAATTGTAGAAAATAAGTTATGTCAAAAATTCAATACACCTTGACACTTAAAAAGCTATTATTTATATTGATTTAATCATCAAAACATTAAAAATATTATGTATATTGTATTTCCATTAATTAATTAATTACATTAATAAATATTTATGTTAGGAATGATCAAACCATTTTCATAAGACTTCATTAGGAAAAGTCTGTTTTCATTTTCGCATTGTGTTCCATTGTGTATTTGAACACAGGCTCTTACTAGCCTTACGAGTCAAGGACACTTTATCCTCAGAATGTCGTCTTTGTTATTCAAGTAACGGTGTTAGGTTACAATATTAAAGATCTCGTTTACCATTCTAACTTAATTAAACCCAAATCTCAGTTAGTCTTAGTTATTATATGGGTTGCGCTTTGTAATAAACAAAGCGCAACCTTGTACCAAATATTAATAAACATCAACATGGTAGAGGGATGTTATTCATAACATTGAACAAACTAGAGAAGTACTGGCCGCTTTAAAATGATTTTAATATCGAATTGTTCGTCATTTGTTTGAGATTGATTTCAAATTTAAAATAATTGTTTAGGCGGATTAAGATGAACTAGAAGGAGACAATTTAGTAGATTATTGTGTGGTATTAGTAGTAGCAGTATTATTGAGTATTGTTCAATATAGTAGTTTATTGCGATAATTTTGCATAATATTGCGATGCAACGTCGATATTTAACTAGGGAAGAGATGGTAAGAGCAAGGAGAAAGCTGCAGTCAAATGATTTTCAACGTGACGTCGCTGCGGCTTTAGCCACCAGGCAAGATGTGATTTCGAGTTTGTGGTCACGCTATCGTGCCAGGTGGCGGAAACGCATCCAAGATCAAGCCGCAGCGCTAAACCCAGACAACACCGTTTTTTTTTAAAGTTACTGCGAGAAGGCAAACAAATGTTTTTTTTTGTTCTACAATAATTTAAGGGACATTTACCGCTTAGTGTATGTCAGTCCCGTCATACCCTAATAAACAAATGTTAAGGCGATGCAATTGGTCCAAAGCCTACAGTCTGGAGACCACGTGCTTGTAAGTGATCAAACTGTGAGGAGAAGACTGCACTAAGTCAATCTTCATGCTGGAATATCACTTTGAGTTCTAGCTCGAAGAAAAGGAAATCGTGGAAGAAGACTGCAATGTGATAGAGAACAAGTGCTGGGAACCTCAGCAATGGTACTTTCACTGATTAATCCTGATTTAGTTTTCATTCTGATTGGAGGAGAGTATGTTTTGAGGAACTCCTGGTCGTACAAGCCGGTCTCAACACCCACAAGAAGTTCATCCATTCCAAGCTGACACAATTGGACAGGAATACGTTTTCATGGAATATTGGACCTCGTTTGGCTATAGGGCACTATGATGGCTGAAAAATACTGTAATGAGGTGCTAGAACTAATAATCTTGTCACGTCGAACACAAATGTGTCAAAATTTCCAGATTATGCACGACAATCTCCGCTTATATACGGCCAGGGTGGTAAAAGCCTGGCTAAACGAACATGATGTCACGGCCCTAGAATGGCCAGCGCATTTCCCAGATCTATATACCCCTAAGCATGATTGGGATATGAAACAAACAAGAGCTCCGAGGGATTTTCCAGAAAATCTTGTTACAGAAGAACAATTTTTATACATCTCAGAGTATGCCGAACAAATGCTGATGCATTAAGAATGTCATGAATGCATTAACTGATTCATCATCATCATCATTACAGCCCTTCACAAGTCCACTGCTGAACATAGGCCTCCCCCAAGGAATGCCACAAAGCACGGTCCTGAGCCACCTGCATCCATCGACTTCCTGTATGTCTTACCAGGCCGTCACTCTATCTGGAAAGGTCCTCGAGGCTGCCACTCGAGGACCTTTCTTCCCCATCGGTTGTCGGTTCTTCGAGCTATATTGCCGGCCCACTGCCACTTCGTCTTAATAATCCGTTGGGCTATGTTGGCTACTCTGGTTCTACTGCGGATATCTTTATTTCTAAGTTTATCACACAGAGACACCCAGAGCATAGCCCTATCCGTAGCTCGCTGAGCGACCTTGAGCTTACTCTTACGGCCAGCAGTAAAGGACTACGTCTCAGATCAGTAAGTCACCACTGGCAACACGCACAGGTTGTACAATTTAGTTTTCAGGTTTTGAGGTATTTCTAACGAGAAGATGTGTCGTAGTTTCCCGAACGCTGCCCAGCCGAGTTGAATCCGTCCATTGTCCTGTCGATCGAAGTTAGACTAACCTAGTCGGACTTATTGTTCCAGGAAAACATACTCGTCAACAACTTCGAGCTAAGTGCTCCCAACAACTACCGGCATAGGTGTGACATGGACGTTAAACTTGATGTTTGCTTTGTCCATGTTCATTTTAAGACCTATCCGTTGGGAGACACTATTGAGGTCATTGAGCATAGTGCTTAGGTCCTCCAGCGATTCTATCATAAGGACTATATCGTGGGCAAATCGAAGGCGAGTGATGTACCCGCCATTGATGTTAATACCGCTTCCTTTCCAGTGCAGTAGCTTGAAAACGTCTTGCAATGCAGCGGTGAAGAGTTTCGGGGATATGACGTCACCATGTCTTACACCTCTATGCAGTTGGATAGGTTTCGTACTCTGATTCTGTACTTGAATAGCCATCGTAGCTCTACTGTACAAACACTTCAGCACTTCAATATACCGACATTCAAATTAGCACCGCTGAAATTTCGAAGGAATTAAAGGCTTCCTCATAGTCCACATACGCAAGGCAAGGTGGCAGATTATACTCCTCTGTCTTCTGTACAATTTGCTGGAGGGTATGTATTTGGTCCATGGTACTAAAGCCTTTTCCGAAACCGGCTTATTCGGGAGGCTGGAAGTCGTCAAATCTGCGTGCGAGACGATTCGTAATGACTCTCAAAAACAGCACGTAGACGCGGCTCAGAAGGGAAATCGGTCTGTAGTTCTTCAAGAGAGCGTTGTCGCCTTTCTTGAAGAACAAGACCACCGCACTTCTGCTCCGCGCCTCCGGAGTAGTGCCGCAATGAATGACGGAATTAAAGAGCTTCTGAAGGACTTCAAGTACCGGTTTTCCACCCGCTTTCAAAAGCTCTGCTGTAATTCCATCCTCGCCCGGGGACTTGCAGTTTTTAAGGTGTTGGAGAGCCATTTTAATCTCGCTCAGACTGACGTCCGAGATATCTTCGGAATATTGTCGGATAAGACTCGCTCTTGGATTGTTACCCACACTTACGTGTGGCTCCAACGATAACGTGTACAGCTGCCCATAGAACCTCTCAATCTCACTCAAAATCTCATGTGCCCCGGAAACGATGCTGCCACACTCGGTCTTCAGCTTCGACAATTGGCACTTTCTGGCAGACAGATCTCGGGGAAAGACTTTGGAGCCTTGATTCCGCTCGATCGCTTCTTCAATACAAGCTGTATTGAAGTTGCGTAAGTCCCGCCGCATGCATTTTGAGATCTGTCTGTTCAGTTGCCTGTATGCTATCAAATCTCTTGAAGAATGTAGCTTCATCTCCCGTCTAACAGCCATGATTTTAAGAGTGTGATCGGAGAGTTTTTGTGTTCTTCTGCGGCGGGTCTTGCAAAACTTAGCTCCGACCGCATGGACAGTTTCCACGAGCTTGTCATTCATTTCGTCCACTCCATTGCAATGTTCTAGGCACTGAAAATGGTTCCGTTACTCGAGTTGAAAGGTTTCGGAACCTTGGAACAGAGCACAAGGGGGACGGAGCGTTACTTCATTAGACGAGATCTCTCTAACTTAACGTTTAGGTTCAGTGTGCCTCTCACCATTCAGTAATCGCTACCAGTTTTCACCTTCGCGATGACGGAGACATCACTGAACAATTGTCGTCTGGTCGTCATAATGAAGTCAATCTCATTTTTTGTCGAACCGTCGGGGCTCGACCAGGTCCACTTCCTGTGGGGCCACTTCTGGAAGAAAGAGTTCATCATAAAGAGTCCCTCTTTCTCCATGAAGTCGGCCAGCTGCAGGCCCCTTGGGTTCCGTTGCCCTATTCCAAATTTCCCTACTTTCAGCTCACCGTTCTATCTTGTGCTTAGTTTTGCATTAAAGTCTCCCATTAACACCATATAGTGGGTTTTGGAGGAATGCATTAACTGATTATTAACTCTTAATTAATAGTCGCCCTTAAAAATTCCTTGGTATGATAAAGGTCACCAATCTTTATTTTTTAATTTAATGATTAAAGTTTCATGATGTACAGATTACATAATTGCAATGTTTTTTCATGCCTAAAATCTGAAATTTCATTTTAAGTCATTGTTTTTATAAAAAACTATATAGATTATAAAATAAAGTTTAGAGCAGTTTTGTTCTGTATTTCATGACTCAATAAATAAGAATAACATATCACATCAATACAACATATCAAAATTCTACTGCTGGACATAGGGCTCTCTCAACGATTGCCTTATAAAGTTGTCAAACATATCAGGAAGATGCTGCTGCCCAACTCCTGTTTCAGTTCCCCTCTTTTACATTTTGCCACCCATGTTATGAGTCCACTCTTAGACGGATGTGGTAGTGAATATCACCATTGCTGTCGTCCGCATAGCAATGAATGTTACCAGTTAGCAACATATCATTGATATGCAGAAGAAATAGCGTTGGTGATAGCACACCGCCTTGTGGAACACCAGCGTTAATAGGCTTGTAGTCAGAACATACACCGTCTACAACGACCTTGATGCTCCGATCTGCAAGCAAGCTGGTGATCCAATTGCACAATTTCTCGGGAAGCCCATAGGAAGGGAGCTTCGAAAGAAGCGCTTTGTGCCAAACCCGATCGAAGGCCTTCGCAATGTCCAGACTAACGGCCAACGCCTCCCCATTGGACTTTACTGCCTCCGCCCATCTATGGGTCAGGTAGACCAGAAGATCACCAGCTGATCGACCCCGACGAAAACCGTATTGGCGGTCACTAATCAGCTAGTGATCCTCAAGGTACCAGATGAGCAGGCAGTTAATAAGGATTCCATTATTTTGGAGAACAAGGAGGTGATCGCGATAGGCCTATAGTTGGACGGGTCTACGCGGTCGCCTTTTGTAGGGATCGGGTGGACAAAAACTGTCTTACATGAATTCGGGACTACGCCTTGGGAGTAGGAGTACCGAAAAAGACGCGTTAGGACCGGTGCCAACTCCGGAGCACACGTCCTCAGCACAGTTGGGGGGATTCCGTCAGGCCCACTCGACTTCTGGATGTCCAGGGAGAGAAGTGCTTTGCGAACCGAGCGCTGTGAGAACAGCACATCCGGCATGGAGCACTCACACCGCGGGATGGTCGGCGGTGTTTTCCCACCGTCATCAAGAGTCGAGTTGGACGCAAAAAGGGAGCCTAAAAGGTCGGCTTTGTCTTTTGCGTCATGGGCCAGTGAGTCGTCCTCCCTGTGCAGAGATGGTAGTGATGGCTTACAGAAATTCCCTTGGACAGCCTTGGCGGGAGACCAGAATGCACGGGTTCCCGAAGGAAGGCGAACTAGTTTCCCGCCAATTCTGCCTATGTGCTCCGACTTTGCCTTGGCAATAACTCTTTTGAAGGACCTGGAGGCGAAGTTATACTTCTTTTTAAGTATGCTGGTGCTTACATTCCGAGTCGCCGAAGCCGCAGCCTAGGCTTGATAACACTCCTGCTTACTGCGTAATGCAGTTTTACAGGAGCGACACAGATATGTAGGCAAGCACAGTCATTTATTTTTTTGTGTTATATTCCAGGCAGAAACTGCAGCCTATTTTATGTTGCAGATTCTCTCTGTCGCTTTTTATAACAACCACTGGATAATATGGGAAGCGAATTTACTTACGGTTCCAATTCAGGATGATATAAGATGCAGTTGCTCAAAAGCGGACGTAAGGTGCAGAAACGAATTTCCGACACGGGAAGCAAAATATATATTTTAACAAACACATTTATTCAAAATTTTCCCAATAAAATGCTTGAGAGTTGCAGTTCCCAACCGTATCTCCAAAAGTATCCGTAAAAATGTCAAGTCTCGTATTTCTCACGCAATAAGATATAAATTGAAGAAATTTTGTCAGATTTGCGTTGCTAACTTTTAATATCCTATTTATATTTATTTTTATATTTATTCTCCTTTTATAAAACTAAAATGAATAACAACAACCTACAGTTCCTCGGATGGTAATTCAGCAGCCCCAAAGGCTACAACAGTCCATTGAAACGTATAAACAAAGAAGGTTAGAGATGCGTTTTCACCTTTATATACTTTCTAAGATGGAATCCCTAACATTCTCTTACTGCCTGCTCTCTATGCCGCAGACCGCAGACTGCTTTTAGGAAACAGAAAAAGGTAAGAGTCTGATATCTACTGAAACGGACACCTAGGCAGAAATGGAGCAGAAGCGGACTAATGTACTGCCTATACGAAAGAATACAAAAGGTGGACCTAATTTAATAAATATAATTTAGGGGTTCGTGTTTTACTAGTAATTTACGGCACAGAGTGATTGATTGTTGATATTTGTTGATTCATATCGTAGGCTCATTTAAATGGCACCATAATATAGAGGCTATTTTTTTCAAGATCGTATAAATTAAAGTTATAGCCTGTACACGCACCACTACTGGGCACAGGCTTTCTCTCTTTTGTAGAAGGGCAATGAAACAGTCAGTTCCGTGCTTCTCAAGTGTGTGAGATGAATTGAATTTATTTATCTTCTTAGGCATAATACACAAGTTTCCCTGCAATTTTTATCATTACCGCTGAGTACACTGCACTTGTTCCTAACGAAGGGTTGTTCACTGCTATCAAATTTACGTTTGTATTGGTTGGACGGACACTTTCGTGTTGTGGTAGTGTGAAGTTTTGTGGGTTTGGCTTGTTTTGGTTACGTTTGTGTTGTGCTGAACATGCGACATCAATAATCCATGAGTATTAAACTGTCCTGGATTGTATGATATATGTATTTCTAATTGTTAAATTAAAAATAAATTTGCCTTTGTTTGACAATTTCTGCATTTAATATATACGATATTTTTTCATTAGAGTCTGTTCGTTTATATATAGTCTATGTAAATATGAATGCTAGATTCATAAATTGTAAACAGTTTTAAATTCTTATTAAAATTGTTTTGCCGCCATATCACCGCCGCTTTGCCTCTGTAGCCTTCTTTGCTTAAAATTTGCTGCGAGTATCCATAGCCTGCAGTAGTCTCTTACCAGCTGATGGACTGTAAATTCATTTTTCACTTCATTGTTTTAAAAATGAAGATAAAAGACATTAGCTTAAATACGTCCCAAGCCTGTTCTTAGGTACCCTTTCATTGTTAAGAAAGTTTTAGGCCAGGAAAAAGCACCGCGCACTGTCCAATCCATACTCAGACAGCCAAGATTTCTCACAAAGGTCTTGGAAATAAAATTGTAAGTAATGTTTTCATAGTCCCGGCTAGGATCGATCTCGGGTTGTTTGTGTACTTTAAAATTAATAACGACCGCTTGGGTAACCGCCTTGTCTCAGCTAACTAGTCTTAATTAACATGTTTCTATTCAATTTAGAAAAACTTTCATTATAATGGGTCAGAATAAACAGAAGTGTCTATTTTAAGTGCTGATTTACCACGTACTAGATGGTTGGAAATTAACATCGTGAGGAAAGCTTCGTGCATGAAAAATACAAAAAATATTTCTAAGACATGTAAAGTTCGTCAATTCACGTTAGCACAGCGCGACGGCCATTTCATTACCTTCTTTTATTTAATTTCTATGCCCAGCAATGGGATGTATATAGGCTGTAACTCTACTTTACTTAACAACTATGACCATTTTTATAGCTTTTATAAGTTATTTCGGAAAGTGCATTACTTTTAAGCATTAATTTGTTAGAAGTCAGTCAATGCATTATTTAGAGATAATGTTTTCTCTCAAAGCTTTCTCTGCAAAGAACGTCATGAAAAGTACCGTCTAATGTAATTTCAGAAAATTCGTAAGTGAAATACAGTTTTGAGGTTGAAATTCTACAAAATGGTTTAATGGAAGCATTTTAAATTTTTAATGTTTATCAAAATATTCTCAAGAGTTGAGACCAATGAAATATATTATATTATGCATTCAAATCAATAATAGTTTAATTTAATTTAATACCCATTTAAATCAATCAATCAATTTTGTTTAATTAATTTTCAATATATTTTCTACATAAAAATATATATTAAACAAACTGCGTTTCCTCGCTGAATGGCTGTAATTAGCCTTTGGGTGAGAAAAGTACTAGCTCTCATTTACCAACGGCAATGTCTTTGAAGTCTTGAATGAATTTCCTGTAGAAACATCATCGCGCGTGAATTCTACTCATATTGCGCCATTGCTCATATTTACACATTTCAATCGCTTCGTATGCTGCGCCTGCTCTTAACGTACAGTTCTGCGTTATTATTAAGAACGGTATTAAATGAAACTCTGACACTACTCACGCAAGCAAAGAGGGCAGGCAATGCAATTCTTGAAAGATTTTTTACACCAATTAATTTAAATATTATGATAAAGGACATTGCTAAAACTCGCCTAAGAACCAACATATATTTGACTATTACCAAAATTCTTATCTTTAATTATGCAATAGATAACATTCAATAGATAGTAACGGACACTTCTGAGTTGTGAAATCAAAATAAAAAGGACTTTTTCGGTTTTGAACTTTGTTCCTATTTTTAATACTAATGTGCTGCGTTTTTGGCCCCCTGTGATTTGGCCAATCACACAATACCTTCACTCACATATTTCAAAAGTTATCATAAACTGAAATATATTATATATTATTTTAAAATATATCTCAGATTAAAATATGCCACAAGGAACTGGGGTTCAATGAAATCATCTGTTTTCATTTAAAATAACAATACTATTGTACTCTCATTGATTCAGCATTGTGCCACGTAAGAAAAAAGTCAATAACGTTGACAGATGACGACAAGTCAAAATAGATAGACGTCATACGTGCGATCGTTTGGTTTCGTTTGAAAAAATAAATTTTTGCAAATGTTTTCGGAATCTAAGTGCACTGTGCAGTTAGTTTGTTATGCGATAAATTTTTATAAATTACGACTCGGCTTAAACAACGGATATCTATACTCTTCTTTAGCAACCTACTTGGCTTGAATCACGGACATTAACCAAATGAGACTGTATAAGCTGTATTTATTTGGTATAAATAAAATAAATACCTAATCACAATCTGCGTTTTATTAACCGTATAAATGCTAGGCTAAAACTGAACTGATTACATTAGCAATAACATAGTACTTACTTACTTACTTATCATCACGCACAATCCCTGACGGGGTAGCCAGAGAGAACAGATCACCAAGTGTCACGATCCTTACATACCTCTTTCGCTTCTTTCAGATTCATTATCTTCTTCATACATGCACGTCTAGGTATCCGAGTACTCTTGACCCTCCCCTCTTCGAGCAGTTTGCTCACATG
This sequence comes from Parnassius glacialis, assembly GCA_033319125.1. Taxonomy (NCBI): domain Eukaryota; kingdom Metazoa; phylum Arthropoda; class Insecta; order Lepidoptera; family Papilionidae; genus Parnassius; species Parnassius glacialis. The sequence goes on along the minus strand of JAVANC010000028.1, from coordinate 31,314,323 downwards.
GTCTTCGAAAGTTAGTCTCGGTCTACCTCGACACCTTTTAATATTAACTTTCGCGCTATTTATTTTCTTCACCATTCGGTCTTCACTCATTCGCTCAACGTGCCCAAACCATCGAAGCACGCCCTTATCAATTTTTGTGATAAGGTCATCTTCCAAACCTGCCATATTGCGAATCTCTTCGTTTCGCTTCTGGTCGGCCATGGTAACGCCGCACATTTTACGAAAAGATAGCATCTCCACTGCATTCAACTTGCTTTTATGCTTCTTCTGGCATACCCAGGTTTTGCTGCCATATAACAAAGTCGGTACCAACACTGCGTTATGTATTGCAAGGCTAGCACTCTTCACTAAGCCTTGCCTTTTGACTAACGCAGTCAGGGCACCATAGACTTTGTTCCCGGCAGCAACACGCCTGTCCACATCTAAATCACATCTTCCATCCCGGCTAAAAGCACTCCCCAAGTATACAATTTCATTTACCTGTTCTAGACATTCCTGATTTACCCATATTTCACACTTCGTTCTCTCTTCGTCCCTTTCAAATATCAGAACCTTAGTTTTATTAGCATTCAAACGGAGACCTTTAATTTCACATTCCTCTTTCATACACGTGACTAATGCCTGCAGTTCTGCCTCTGATGGTGCAATAAGCACTGCATCATCAGCGTACAGCAGACAATTTACTTTTATGTCACCCAATTTCACACCCAAACAGCTATCTTTCAGCTTCTGTAAACAGCTGTCGAGATACAGTATGAACAGCCAGGAAGACATGACACAACCCTGTTTTACGCCCGTTTGAACGCTAAACATGGGTGACAGGTCATGCCCTACCCGCACACGGGCTTAACAGTTACAGTAAAGTGACTGCACAGCCCTTAGCAATCGACCATCCACACCGTACCCCGGCAACAGTTCCCACATTTTCTTCCTTACAACCTTGTCACATGCTTTCTCAAAATCCACAAAAGCACAGAAAATCTTCGGGTTAGTAGCCAGAAGCTTCTCCGTGATCATGCGGAAAGAAAATATTTCATACGTGCATCCTCTTCCAGGTCTAAATCTGCATTGTGCCTCCCATAGAAATCTTTTCGATTTCTCTTGCATTCTACGTGTCAAAACCTTCGAGTAGACTTTACTTGCTAAACTGGTCAAGCTGATCGCCCGATAGCACCCGCAGTCAAAATGTGAACCTTTACCTGTATATAAAGGCACAATGACTGCGGATCGCCAATCATCCGGGACATCCCCCGTCCGCCAGCACAAATTGCACAGCAGATAAAAGCTGTCCCAGACGCGAGGCCCACCATACTTGACCATTTCAGCAGTAACTATGTCTAGTCCCGCAGCCTTACCACATTTAAAACTTCAAATCGCACGTTCAATCTCTTTCATACTGATGAACTCAGTGTCATCAAGGTCCGGGTCTGGCGTACCAGTCACGGCGTCATCCCCGGATCCCCCATTAGGATCCTCACACGCATACATTTCTCTATAAAATTCGCTCCATCGCTGCATGACGTCCGATTTTTCTGTGAGGACGTCATTAGTTCTCGAAAGCACTTTGCTCATTTTTAAGGCCGTCGCACCACTTCGGGTCCTTCCAACCTCTTTCCAGAAGAGTTTGGAGTTCTCCTTAAAGTTGTGCGACAACCTTTCGTCCGCTTCTATTCTCCACCTTTCACGCATTTCCTCAATCAATGATTTCGTGTGAACTTTCTGCAGCTTATATCTTTCTTTCATCTTCTCTCTCATATCCTTATCATTACTAGAGGCCAAGTAGTCTAACCATGCTTTCTTCTTCTTCTTTACAGCTTCTTTCACTTCATCATTCCACCATGCATCTCTTCTTTTACAACTGCCTCTTTTTATTGTTCCTCACACTTCTTCCGCTGCACTTACCATTCTATCCCTAAGGTTCTGCCATGTTCTTTCCACACATTCTTTTCTGCCATCGATGGTGTCAAGCTTTTCGGCTACCCTTGCATGATATTTGTCCCTTGTATCCCCTTCCTGAAGCTTCCAGCTTCGGATGCGAGAGACCGACTGTGGTTCTGTTACTGCCATCAGGTAGCGCCAACCCGCGAACAGACCCCTAAATCTAGTAATCACTAGATAGTGATCCATTCCCAGGTCAGCCTACCCCTGAACACTCGCGTATCCATCACCTGTTTTCGCAGTCGGTCATCCACCAGGAACAAATCGATCATACTTCTCTCATTCTTTCTTTCTCTAATATACATATGGATTTTCTTGTGATTAAACATAGTGTTTGTCACAAGAAGACCCTTTTCCTTGCATACCGCCAGTATAAGCTTGCCAGCATCATTAACCCTTTTATCGCCAAACTTTCCAAGCACCGACTCGTACCCTGGTCGAGCGGTACCAACCCATCCATTCAAATCACCACACACAACAATTCTTTCGTTTCCCCTAGCCAAATCTAGAACTTCTCTTACATTCTCCCAAAACTCCTCCCGCTCAGCCCTGGACGACGAAGCTACCGGCGCATAAACAGCCAAAAGGAATAACTTCGTCAGTCCCAATTTAAAGCGAACCCAGAGAAGTCTTGAGTTCACAACCTTATATTCAGTCATAACATCAACCAACCGAGACGACAGCAACACCCCCACTCCCTGGCAGGCGTTCTCGCTCTCCGGAACTCCGGACCATAGAGCTAACGCCCCGCCAGGGAGCTCTCCAGTACCACTGCCCTTCCGTTTGGTCTCCGACATACACATGACATCTAATTCTCTTTCTTTCATTATTTCAATCAACTCATTCGTCTTATCTCTCATGCCTCCTCTAACATTCCACGTGCCAACTCTGCACTCTGTCCTCCACCTTCCGCCGTGTCGGGCTGTGCGTGACGGGTGGCGGTCCCCATCGCCACTTTGCGCGCTGCATTCCACACCAACGGGGACGAGCTGGTGTGCGTCGCCTTGCGGGGACACCCTAACCCTCGTTGGCATGGGTGTGCAGCTGAGTAGAATTGCAACCCTGAAAAGGGCTGGCAGGGGTCGCGACGAGCACGCTTCTACAATGACCCCCATAGTAATGTTTCATAAAAATAAAACATAACCTCAAAATCTCTATGATAACTGCTAATATCTAAGTTTTCAGAAGTGTCTGTAAGAAGTTATTGTTCTTACATACAATTATGTTGTTTCTAAGGCGAACATTGAATGGACGCAGAACAATGTCCTTTTGAATTTATCTAAACTTATACTGAGATCGGTGTCTATTTCTTATAGACGTATAATGCTAGGCTAAAACTGAACTGCTTACATTAGCAAAAACATAGTAATGTTTCATAAAAATAATACATAACCTCAAAATCTCTATGATAACTGCTACTATCTAAGTTTTCAGAAGTGTCCGTCAGAAGTTATTGTTCTTACATACAATTATGTGTAATTTCGTAAATAAAAAAAAATAATTTTTTTACTGTTGTTTCTAAGGCGAACATTGAATGGACGCAGAACAATGACCTTTTGAATTTATCTAAAGTTATACTGAGATCGGTGTCTATTTCTTCTGTCTGAAAATTAGGATATGTTCGGATGTTATCCGAACATATCCTAATTTTCAGACAGGACTCGAGCGCAGAAAGTACGTAAATCTAGGTATAAGTAGGCAACAATTTTAAGAGTTAAAACAATAACTTAGACAACTACCAAAAAACCGTAAAACACGGTTTTGATGACCCAACTGTTTGTCTCGACAGATCTTCACTGCATCTTGTGGGGCCGCCTTATTAATTCCGCTTACTGGTACGAGTACTGCGCTCCCATTGACTTGGACGTTTAACGTTGCAGATTACTAATCTGTTGGGTTATCTCACTTACTAAGGTTTTACTGCGAAAATATTTGTTGTGGATTCTATCATGACGAAGAGGAACTCCAAATAGAAACATTTCTTTAGTATGTTCAGCGATATTCATACGAGGGCGAGCATTCTTATATGGCAATTAGGGAAGGGATATGTCTTAGTTCCTTATGTCACTGGCGACACGCACTGATTGAAAACTTTTGTTTTAAGGTTTTTCGGAACATGTTACGATAATATGTGGAGATATCTCCCGGAAGTTGAACATTCGCTTTGGATCCGTCGATTGAGGTCTTGGCTTTGATCATATTATAATATTACCTATTAGTTATAAAATAAATAAAGTAATAATTTTTTTATCGTGACTACATATTGTTTAATGATTTTGTATTTAGGTTGAATCAAATTTCAGTTCTTAAATTATTATATAAACTTTAAATTACTGCCAATTCCAAATTTAAATAAGTCATAATTGCTTGGGGACTATGAATTCTCAAACCTTGTGTTAAAACTGATTTATGTTATAATTCATTGGAACTGTAAATTCCCAAAAAAGTATGCGCCATATAATAAATTTTCTGACAAAAATTACTTTCGCAAATATTTTCACATCACCAAAGTGAGACTAGTGATGAATATTTTGATCACTGTTTATATTTATTTATAAATTTTTACGTGGTAGTGCCATGCTGCAGCTATATTAGTAGTATAGTTGTAGCAAGAGTAGGTTGGCTCGACCGGGGAAGGACCACGCTCTCATAGAATACCAACGTAAAATGGCAGTTTGACACTGCTGTGTTTCGTATGGTGAGTGTAGAGAAACGCAGATCTATTTTACTGGAAAAAGTAATTCCATCTTAGTCCTCACGGGTGACGACGCATCTGCATTTTGATTCTTTTTTAAGGATAAATGTAGATGTCTGTGGGTCACAGCAACCACTTACCATCAGGTGGACAGTGTGCTCGTTTGTTACCGTATCCTATAAAAAGAAACCTCTTGTAAGTGTTGTTTAGAAGTGAAAAGTTAGATAGCATACAAAATGTTAAAAAGAATAACCTACAATTTGCTCCATTACTCGAAAGCATAAGTTTTCTTCAAGAGTAATTTGAATCTTTTTTCTATGGTGACATTTCCTCAATGCGTTCGTTATTCATTTCAGACTAACGACCTCATTCAGACGAGTAATCTTTAGTTTACTTGTATATTTTTTGTTTGTATGATATAAATAAGTTTTGATAAAGTTATACCTATATAAAATAACACTAGTGTTATAGTGTTCGTCCAGTGGTCGAAATTGAACGTTCATACATTAAATTTTTAGGTTTGTATATTAAGCAAGCTTTTAAAGCAAGCTTATTATACTTTTAACTCTCAGTTTAAATCTGCATACCAATATTTTGAACAACATATTAATGTATTAAACACACATTTATAATACACAAAATATAAAATAAATGCTTCTTGCCTTGACATCCACTCCACAAGCAGTTCGAAAAGGAACATTAGAAGCCACACAAAATTCACAGCTCATTTAGTCAATCTGTCAGAAATAATTTTGGTGGCAACAATTTAAAACTCTTTGACGACAATCTCTACTCTGTGCGACTGTTTGTACAAAGACTACTATAAGTTTAACAATTGACATTGGCAGTATGTACGTAAATAATGAATGTCTTTTTTATTTTGTTTAATACTAGCAGATACCCGGCACGTTACAGCCACAAAAGAAATAATTATGGAAATATTTTTTAAAATTTTGAAGAATTATCTAATTAAATTATTAATGATCATACATTAATTGAAGTTGAATGGTATATAACGTTTAAATAATTTCGATACGATACGCGCGATATAGTGTAAATTAATTGTACTATGCCTTTAACAAGCGCGACTGGACTTTGTTCTTGCTCCGTAGTGGAAGCAATAACAAAGTTGACAAAATTTTACCACAATCTGACAGACGGTATGACAGCGCATAAAATACGAACAAACAAACATTCATTTTCATATGTAAGATACTTGTAACACACTTTAAATTTTAGTTTTCTGCATTTCTTTTTAGGGTCCCGTACTCGAAAGTAATCAACGGGACCTTATCCGCCCATCCGTCCGTCTTAGTGTCAGCGGGCTGTATCTCATGATCCGTAATAGGTAGATAGTTGAAATTTTCACAAAATATGTATTTCTGATGCCGCTATAAAAAATAATTAAAATAAAAATAAATTAAAAATTAAAGGGAAATGTACTAGAAACGTGTATTACGATGGTACGGAACCCTTCATGCGCGAGTCCGACTCGCACATGGCCAGTTATCATATAAACCGTTGCTTTGCCAAATCTTACACTCCTCCGGGCACGCAATATGCAAAGTATTCCCTTCACGTATAAATATATAGATTTAAAGTTATAATAAACGATCCTGAGTAGGGTAGACTTCTTGTAACATTGGCAACCTTTGTACAAGACGGCTCGCACTTTTCTTGCACCAATCGTTGATATATTATTGACATAAAGGTAAGCTTTAAATAAAATTATTATTATAATTAACCAAAATAAAACTTTTGGTAAAATGTAAAATATTTTCCACATAACAGCTTCAAAATTTGGTACTATGATTATGTTTAGAAGAAATAATACCCCAACTTCTCAAGTTTATTTAGAATTTAAAATTAAATTAAATTAAAATTTTTAACCCTTTAGAGATGACTAAGGAATATATTAAAATATGACAAAAACGAGGATGCCTGCGGAGTTAAATGAAACTAATTTTACAGATTTTATCACGATTAATTTTAACTTTGTATTTCCTGACGTGTCAGGTGCTTTACATCACCCAATGTCGAGGGCAGGACTGAGGTGTTTGATGTCCTGATGTTACAGTTAAAAATTAAAAAAAATATCGTAATTTCAATAGAGAAGATGGACGGGAATTTATTAATTATCGGACCCAAGCAGATGGTAGCATCTGTATAATTATTAAAATTAAATCCAAATTTACCACTGTAAAACTACAAGATACTGCAAGCCCGTTCTGCGTAGATAGGACTAATATTCAAAACTGAAGGTAGTCGGGCTAACAATAACATCGGAATTTCAAGCACCTCCCGTGGCAATGTGTGCTGTAAAGTTCCCGACACGTCAGGAATAAAAAGTTAAAATTAAACGCGATAAAATCCGTAAAATTAGTTGCATATAATGTGTAGTGTTCACGTAAATATAGGAAATCATTACCTACGGAGTTTATTTCCTCGTTTAATCGCCGGTTTAATATACTGACTTACTTATTACGATTTTTTATTCGCGAAAGAAATAAAAATACTTCGTTTCATTTTATTTCAAATCATATGCTCAAAGTAACAACTAGTACCACCTCATAAATACAACCTACTTAATAGAAGAGAAATATATTAATAAAAACATTTCGAATTGAAAGATACAAGTATTACGAATTTTATCGTGTTTTATTAACTGGAGTCCCACCGTGACCATGGTTGCTACAGCTACCATATTCAAAATGTTTCGAGTACTATACAAAGTTCTCGAAAAGTTGGGAATAGAAACACATAAGTTAAAAAACGCGATACCTCATGACTATGTGATCTCATGGTCAGCACTAAACCAACGAAGCAGGCAGTTAAAGGGATTTAATATAAACCGAAATAAGCATTCGCTCGCAAGAATTAACTGCAATCAACAACAATCAACAACAATTCCTTAAAAAGAGGTGATACTCTTTTATTCAGTTAGAAATCTTGATATTCATATTATTTGATGATCACACAAATAAAGTTTAGTAATGAGCATATAGACATACCGTATTGTAGACAAAGTCTACACACAAATTGGGTTCATAATGCATGACTGCAACGACTTTAGCAGCGTTAACTGCACAGCTATCTACTTTGCATACGTAAGGAGTATTCTCAAATTCACTAATACTATCTGCTTTCCCAAATATGCTAATTATATGCTCTTCTTCGGATACATTTTTATTATGTATGCGGAAAGTGGCCTACAGTGTACACCATATAGCAAAATATAGTAAAATTCTATTATATTAAATATAAGACATCTGCATGTTGGAGAAATGTCCCCATGTTAGCTTGTTATATGACCGGGCCCCAACGGATTCGCGGTCAAATAGTGAAGATACAAAATAATAATAACAAAATTAAAGGAGTAGGGTAGAAAATATCCCATCGCCCGCTGCTGCTACATTAGCGTAGTCATTCAGCGTCTTCCCAAATAGTGTTAGCGCCGGGCCTTCGCGAAATTAATGTTGCAAAGAGAAACTAGAAAAAGGCGCATAAACCCCCTACCTAAAGGTCGCTAGGCCACGTCTGGAGCTGGCCCGTGACACGACAGCATGCTAGCTGCTAGTCAAGCGCAAGGAGCTGCATGATCACCTAGTATCTTATTTATTACCCCCACTAGATAACTTGGTGTCGGCAGGTTCTTCCTGAACTCAGCAAGTAGCTGTTACCGTAGTAAGTAGTGTTAAGTTTTGGATAAAAGATAGGTATTACCTATCCAAATATAATTTAAGACTGATAGCAAATGTGCTATCTTATTATTTACTTTTTAACTCAGCCAAGTTTTTGGCTACCAGGACTGCTTTTATTGGGCAGGATAATTATTTGACAATTAATTTGGAATCAGTTCCAAGTAATTTAAATTAGTAAATGCGACAATAGAGGCAATCTCTAGCATTAATAAGAGTTTAATTAACTTTGAATGTAGCCCACAAATAAGTAATAAAAATTGTTTACACCTGGTGCATCAAAATATACAAGGCATGATGGGCAAAGAATTAGAAGTTGAATTGTTTTTAAATAGTAACAACATACATATCCTTTGTATTACTGAACATTGGCTAAAAGATTATAATTTCATGTTTAATTTCAGAAATCACCAGGTGGTCAGTTCCTTCAATAGAGAAAAAAGTTTACGTGGTGGCTCCTTAATACTAGCAGATAAATCATTATTATATAAAGAACGTAAGGATATAGTGAGCCTCTCTGTTGAGCGAACTGTAGAAATGGCTTGTGTCGAGCTCGAGCACCTCATTGTTGTAAGTGTTTACAGACCCCCATGTGCTACTTATGACTATTTTGAAAGGATTGTGGAAGAAGTTTTGCTCAAACTTAGTAAACAGAACAAGTCTGTTGTAATATGTGGAGACTTTAACATCAATCTCCTTGAAACTTCTTCCATTGGTATTAAATTTAGCTCATTGTTTAAATCATATAATCTTGTTAATTTATTCTTAGAACCAACACGTATTGCTGGGCCTAGTGCGACCTGTATAGATAATATTTTTACAGATGTTAAGCCCTTGCATAAATCAATTATTCAAAATTTAAGTTCAGATCACTGTGGACAGTTGGTATCATTGCCTTACATACACAAGAAACAGAAAAATAAGAAAGTTGTGTTTGTTCCAATAAATGAACATCGCTTGGAGAGGTTTAGAAGTAATATAATAAAAAGACTTCCATTACTTTCATTTAAAAATAGAGCTAATTATTTGTAGGCTACATTATTTAAAATTATAAGTTGTGAATTTAGTAGAATATATACTTCTAAAACTTCCTCTTTTAAGTGTCGCAAATCATTTAATGAATGGGCGACAGTAGGAATTTATAAGAGTAGGCGAATATTATACGAGCTTTATAATGAAAGATCATATAATAGCAGTGTTACATTTAGAGATTATGTAAAAACATATTCTAAAATATTTAAAAAAAGTGTGCGCCACAGCTAAGGCTTTACATTTAAGTAACAAAATTAAAACTGCATATAACAAAATTAAAATGACCTGGAGAATAATAAATAGTGAAACGGGTAAGGTCAAACCGCGCAACTCGGATTTTCAATTGAATATTAACAATAATTTAACCCGATCTGACCAAGAAGTTGCTATGGCTTTTGAGAAACATTTTACTAATGTTCCTTTTTTGACAACTAAATCATTAAACTCTTCTCCTACTGTCGCTGAATCATTGCTTAAACAAAATGTAAAGGCTTGTTCAAATACTATTAAATTCCATAGAGTACTGCCAAAAGATATTGTTAAATATTTTAAAAATATTGATGTTAAGAAAACGGCAGATTTATGGGGGATTTCCGTTAAAGTTATTTTATCTATAATAGATATAATAGCACCTTATCTAGCCACTATATTTAATACAAGCGTCGAATCTGGTGTGTTTCCTGATTTAATGAAACTCAGTAAAGTCATACCTTTATTTAAATCTGGTAGTACATTAGACCCCGCCAATTTTAGACCAATTTCTGTACTACCAACATTTAGTAAAATTTTTGAAAAAATAATTTTAGATCAAATGTTAAGTTTCTTTAATATTAATAAATTGCTACATAGAAATCAATTCGGTTTTACAAGGGGTCGCTCAACAACTGACGCTGGAGTTGAGCTTATTAAACATATTTTTTGTGCATGAGAGAATTCAGAGGATGCTTTGGGTATATTTTGTGACCTTTCCAAGGCCTTCGACTGCGTTCACCATGAGACATTAATCAGGAAGCTACAGTACTATGGTGTCAAGAACACAGCGCTTAAACTTATAATTTCATATTTAAGTAATAGAATGCAGAAAGTTATGATCAATGGTAAAAGTTCTTCCGGCTCACCTGTACTAATGGGTGTCCCTCAGGGCTCAATTCTCGGCCCATTCCTATTTCTAGTGTATATTAATGACTTACCTTCTATTGTAGAGGATAATCATGATATAGTATTATTTGCTGATGATACTTCTTTGATTTTTAAACTTAAACGTCAATCATTTAAATGTGACGAAGTGAATAATGCTATATCAAAATTAGTGCATTGGTTTAACGTTAATAATTTACATTTAAACGGAAATAAAACTAAATGTATTAAATTTACAACAACGAATGTTAAAAATCTGAGAACCAATGTGTTTTTAAATGGGGAAGGCCCTGTTGAATCCACTGTTTTCTTGGCATCACTCTCGACGCAAAGCTTCAGTGGGGCCCCCATATATCCAAACTAGCAAGCAGACTAAGTTCTGCAGCCTATGCTGTAAAAAAGATTAGAGGTCTCACTAGTGTCGAGACAGCTAGATTAGTTTATTTCAGTTATTTCCATAGCATAATGTCTTATGGGATTTTGCTATGGGGAAATGCGGCTGATTCAGAAACTATTTTTGTTTTACAGAAGAGGGCCATTAGAGCTATTTACAACCTAAAACTGAGAGAGTCTCTTAGAGATAAATTTAAAGAAACAAATATATTAACTTTGGTCTCTCAGTATATTTACGAAAATTTAATGTATGTTCACAAAAACAAAGGTAGTTTTAGTAAAAAAAGTAATGTGCATTCTGTAAACACTAGGAACAAACACAAGCTAGTGATACCAGTTTCTCGACTCCACAGAGTCAGTAATTCATTCTTGGGGCAATGTATACGCTATTACAACAAGGTCCCGGAAAGTGTACAGGCTCTCTCTATTAGCAAGTTTAAATGTTTTGTTAAGTTGAAACTGTATAAAAAGGGTTATTATAGCATAAATGAATACATGGTTGATAATAACCCCTGGGAATGAGGTGATCGCTTCCAAGCTGTTTCTAAAATAAATTTTGTACTTATATAGTTAGTACAACCATTATTGTAAAATTTGATTTAAAAAAAAGTCCCGCTGGGTTTCTTGCTGGTTCTTCCCAGGACAGAGGTTTTTTTTTCGAACCAATGGTAAAGTAAAAAATGACTTTCAATAAGAATTACACATGTGATCTATATTGAATAAAAAATTATTCTATTCTATTCTATTCTATACCACTGGTAGATTACGTCGCATGCGTTGGATGAAGCAATGAACTCATACACATTGTGAGCTTATTTTAAGTCAAAAGGAGTAGCATTTGGAATATTTGCGTACCGGGCTATGCATCGATATGAACTATAAACCGAGCAAAACCTGGCAATTTGAGTGCGATACATCCTGCACTCAAACATATTTGATGAAGCCGTGTTCGAAAGACTGATGATGACTGAATGATATGAGGCTGTTTATTTATCGTATGAAAATGCTACAGTTGGGGATGTGGCACCACGGGTTGCAGAGCAACCTGCACACGTGGATGACGCCTTAAATCTCCCAGTAGTGGTTGATTCAGACGATGATGGAATAAACATCCATGAACTAGAGCAAATGAGGAGAACATTGGAGGAGATGATTACAGAAACGCACAGTACGCTTCTCGAAAATCGACTGTGACTTCCTCGCTTCCGACTTACTCAGGTGTAGTAAGCGGTATTGGACTGTCATGAGATCTCTAAACACAATGCTGATGACCTATTTAAAAGCCAACCGGGATATTTGCGAGACGAACTCAATGCTTTTTGTCGCCGCACTGGCAGTGTGCCGTATCATTGGTGCCATGTTTTCCACGGCTGTACGCACTACCGGACAAAGTACTAGGTTATCAATTATTTTTCGGAAACGCAATGAAACTCTAGGATAAGTACATGTAAATTGTATTAAATATTCAAAGCAATCGCCTTTTTCGCTAATACACCTAAAACATGGTAGAGCCATGCTGCAGCTATATTATGGTTGTAGCACGAATGGGTCGGCTCGACCGGGGAAGGACAACGCTCTCACAGAATACCAGCGTAAAATAGCAGCTTAACACTGCTGTGTTTCGTATGGTGAGTGTAGAGAACCGGAGACCCTTTTTACTGGAAACGAGGCATTCCATTTTAGTCCTCACGGGTGACAACGCATCTGCATTTTGATTCGTAATATAAGATAGATGTAGATGTCTATGGGTCACAGCAACCACTTACCATCAGGTGGACTGTGTGCTCGTTTGTCACCCTTATCCTATAAAAAAAACACCTTGAATATCGTTTTGCAAGTTGGTTCATCCCCTTGGAGAAAAAGGCTTAATACTGGAACTGGGTAAAAGGCCTCTACAGCACACATCACCTCATCGTCACCCTCGAATTTTATGCCACGCAAGTGCTTTTTCAGGCAAAAAATTGTGAAAATCACTCGGAACTAGTTCTGGAGAATATGATGGGTGCTGCATAAATTAAAACCAAGCAGTTCGGATGGCAGCGCCTGCAACATCAGATCGATGGGCAGAGGGATTATCATGATTACAAGGCACACCATCACGCAATTTTCGTAAAAATTTATCCTTTAGTTCTTCGCGTATTTCTTTGATTGATGATGCGTAATAATATCCGGTTATTGTCTCTTCTTTACTTACATAGTCGATCATTATTATACCTTCCGCATACCAGAAGACAAAGGCCATACTTTTTCTAGCGGGCGCTGATATCTTGAATCTCTTGGTTGGTGGGGAAGACGGTTTTACCGTCGTTACCGAAATTCATTCTGGAGGACATTAGTATTATTGTATGATCAGAAACAAACTAAGGTATAGTAACAGTGATACCTAAATAAACATGGCCAAATTAAACGCAAAAGATTTGTTTTCTACCGACTTCAGAAAAAAGAGGGGTTCTGATTTCGACTGTATTGTTTTTTACGTGTGTTACCTCAGAACTTTTTTCAAGGTGAACCGATATTAATGATTCCTTTTTATTTAAAAGCTGATATTTCTCATGTAGTCCCTCATAAATTTGACATGGATCTGACCAGTTGTTTTTGAGCTATACTAAATAATTCGTATTTATTTACATTGAAGGCAAAAACACAAATTTTAATTATACCACTTTTAATCAAACGGCTGTGAGTTTAAAACTCCAGGAACACTCGAATTTAATTATTTTGTTTTATCCAATCCAAAACAAACATTTTTGAGGTTATTTAAAAATTAAAATTGTAATTGGTAATTATAGAGATGGAGAAGATATTAATTTTTTTTTTTTTTTGTAAGGAAACTTTGAATAAATTTATTTTACAATATTTTCCTCATATCTTCCACAATACTTCATGCCGCGCTTTATTTAAGATTATGGGTTAAAGTAAAGCACCCCTGTGCTTTTGATGACCGAGTAAATTTGTATAGGAATACGTGTTTGAGAGGCCGTATCATTATAACGCTATGAGCACACAAGCGTACAGTTTTTTTCTGCATAAATTTTGCGATAAAATTTCCGTAGTAAAGAATCTCTATTTTAGTTGCCGAACTTGTTATCTTACAGATGATGCAAAGTTTACAACTGCGCAGGAAATGTTATTTTGTTATTCTTGCTAGCTATATTCCTACAGAACTTCGCCCCATTCTCGGACTTCATTTTGTAATCACTAGGATAATATTAAACGTTTGTCTGCAATGTTTATTTCGAAGCAAAATCTGGTTTATAATGATGATTTCATTTATATTGATGAAAGAAAACGTAAAAAAGCTTGGGGGAAACAATGGCTAAAAAATAACTGCTGCTGAATAAAAATGTAGATTTGTTTATTTTTTAAGATTGATTGAATCGGCTTGTGTAAACTTGAACTTACGTTTACGTAATACGTGTTTACATAGTGTAACGTTCCCCCTCTATATATAAAAATGGCCGTTTGTTAAAATAAATCTACGTGTACGACCACGTAAATTAATACTATGATTATCTTACTTAAGGTTTAGTTATGGGGCGTTTGTCGTATTTATGGTGGTCTTAGTTAGGACCCTTATTTACGTTGTATTTGTTTAGTAACTTAGTTATTTTAGATGTCTCCTGAAAGAATCACATTTTCACTAGAGCATTCAAAAGCCGTTGACCGTACTCAATAATTATTTCAATCTCAAGAACCCCATTCACGACAAAAAGGCTCAAAGAGCTTAAGAACATCAAATCGTGCCTATTCCACTTGTTCATAAGGTTTTCATCAATCAATTCTTTATTAATTAATCCCTTCCCACTTGGAAAATAATCTCAATATTAATTTAAAATTACTCAACACAAGAGCTTCGCTCTACTAAATAAAAAAAATCTGTGCGCTGCGCCAACCAACAAACATGCTACCCTGAAGAAAGACGTTAAGTTGGTAGCCCAAGATTATTATATTAACTAAATATTCCAACCCTACTATCAATTTTGTTTAATAATAATGTCATACCATTCTCTCCCAATGTAAAGAACATTGCTCTGTATTTTGATGGTTGCTTAATATGGAACAAACATATACAGAAGTTGAGACGCAAAACTACTGGAAATAATGCGATTTCTATATCGATTAAAAAAATTCTTCACACCAATACTAAGGTTTTTCTTGTTCAGTCAGTTATTCTATGGATTATTGATTATAAACTCCATCAAACACATTTACGACCTTCGTAAATACGACATTGTATCTTCTTTTCGTACTGAGCCAAATTGGCTGCCTATCCGTCAGCGCAGATATACAAAGGTTTTCTCATGTGCCACATACGTAGGATGAAGTGGCAGATTGTTATCTTTGGTCTTCTATATAATTTGCCGAAGGTTATGTATATGGTGTAATGGTGCTAAAGCCTTTTCTGAAACCGGCTTGTTCGAGAGTCTAGAAGTCGTCGGGTCTGCGTGCGAGACGTTTCTCAATGACTCTAAAATAGCACGTAGACGCGTCTCAGAATGAAAATCGGTCTGTAGTTCTTCAAGAGAGAGTTTTCGCCTTTTTTGAAGAACAAGACCACCGCACTTCTGCTTCACGCTTCCGGAGTCGTACTACCATGGAGGACAAAAGTGAAGAGTTTTTAAAGGACTTCATGCACTGGTTTTCCACGCCCTTTAAGAAACTCCACTGTAATTCCATACTCGCCCGGGGCCTTGCCATTCTTAAGGTTCTGGAGAACCATTACTATCCAACTAATCTCGCTCAGACTAACGTTCGAAATATCAACGGAACAGTTTCGGATAAAACTTGCTCTGCCACATTTGGCCTTCAGCTTCGACAGCTGGCATTATCTGGCAGACATATCTCTGGCAAAGATTTTGGATTTGTTGGAGCTGTGTTGAAGTCGCGTACGTCCCGCCGCATTCATTAGGAGGTCTGTCTGTTCAGTAGCCTGTGTGCTTCATTTTTCATCTTACAGCCGTGAGATTAAGAGTCAATCTCAGTTTTTGTCTAACCATCGGGGCTCGACCAGGCCAACCTTCTGTGAGTCCATTTCAAGCTGGAAGGAAAAGGTCGCATAAAATGTCCCTCTTTCTCTATTAAATCGGCCAGCTGCTCACCACTTGGCTCACACCTATCCCTTATTTCCCTACCTTCAGCTCATCGTTTCCTTTTGTGCCTTATTTTGAAATCGTTGAAGTCTCCCATTCACACCGTATAGTGGGTTTTAGAAGAATGCATAGCTCAAGGGATATCATCATATATTTCCTCCACATCTTTATCAGGATATGCTGAGGTTGTTGAGTAAGCCTGTATGAGCTTCAAAAATACCGTTTTGTGATTCTGAGTATAAGTTACGCAACCCTCGTCGACACACTCTCAATCTTTACAAATTTATTAACGATATTTACAGTTTGCGTGTCTTCTGGCATATTATTTATAATGCTTGTGCTCATCTGTGTTTGTTCAATGTCAATTCTTTGATCTACTTTAGCAGTACGCAACTAAGAATCTCGCTATTCGGTCCAATTTCTACCATACTAAGCATTCAGCACTGTATGCCGCGTGACTATGGTCCCCCTTGACTTTATTTTTAATGCAATTCGCACATGAAGGTGCTCCGTTATTTCGTGGACATTGTCTGCTGTCATGTTCACCTGCGCAATATCCACAGGTTGATCTACCAGCTGAACACTCGTTTGCTTTATGTCCGAAGCCCATGCATTGATAGCACTGGACTATAGGTGATTGGTCTATATCAGGGACTATTTGGTAGCCCACATGCACCTTTTGGTCTTTAAGGGCCTTCCAAACACAAGGCCTTACTTCGATAATTATGTTGTTAACTGTTTCTGTGCGGCCTTTTATTCGTCTTAGGACCTTAATCTTAATATCATCTTTTTCTATACCCTCGCGAGGAAATCCACTAACACAACTACCAGGAAGAACTATAGAAAAACCAATATACCCATTCTGTTTACCCCATCCCGCTGAAAGGTACCGTGTATCTTTCAAGATGGTAGTCACACAAGAAGAAGAAAACTTAATCGATGGCCTTAAGCCGAGACTATACACGGACGGCAGTAAGTTAGAAGACAAAGTAGGTGGCGCTGTCAGTGTGTGGAGAGAGGGTAAAGAAATACTCAAATCAACATTTAGTTTAGAAAGTTACTGTAGTGTTTACCAGGCTGAACTACTGCGATTCTTAAAGCACTTGACATGATGTGCAAGATCAGCAAATTAAAGAAAGCAATAATACTAAGTGACTCACGATCAGCTTTAGAGTGCCTAACCGACAGCTCATCTCTCCACCCTCTTGCAGTTGAAATACGAGAACGCTTAAGAGAGTTAAAAAATAAAGACGGTGATGTTGAGTTCTACTGAGTCAAAGCGCATATTGGTATACCCGGCAACGAAAGAGCTGATGAACTTGCAAAGAAGGCAGCACTGACAAACAAACAAGCCGCAGCTTATGATAAGTGCCCTCTTTCCTTCGCGAAGCGACTCACCAGGGACTCTACCTGCATTTAGTGGCAACAACGATACAATGAAGTTACAACAGGAGCAGTCACGAAGATATTCTTTCCGGACATAAGACAAGCACATATTACACTTAAAAATATTAAACTAGATAACGTTAAGACACAATTGTTAACGGGTTATGGAGGTTTTAAGGCGTATTTATTCAAGTACAAGTTAACGCAGTCCACATCTTGTGTATGCAGTAGTGAAATAGACGAAACAATTTTACATATGTTATTAGATTGCCCGAGATTCGCCATGAAAAGATTGGAATGCGAGCAGAAGATGGGAATTGCAATTAATGATACTACCCTAAAATACGTTATCAACAACGATGACTGTCGGACCCATTTCCTAAAATATGCAGAAATAGTCGTTCGTACTGCAGGAAAAGCAAATGGGTCCAAAATAGCATAGTTTTATAAGTTAAAAGTATATCAAATTAAAGCAATGGACAATTGCATAAAAATTGTATAAAGTAAATATGATAATATAATAGGTAGTTTAATATATAGGATGATAATATAATAGGTAGGTTAATAGTTAGTATATTAAAATAATAATAATAATAACCATTCCTTATGACGAGAACCTCGTGAAAGCCGAAACAGATAAGCTTACTAAATATCTGGACCTGGCTCACGAGGTGACCGACATGTGGGGTGGATTGCCGGCCGAAATTATACCTGTAGTCGTCTCTGCAAATGGGTTAATTCCAGTCAGCCTCTCGGGTCATCTGAGGCGACTGGGACTCCGTGACGGACCGCTCCAAGCTCAAATGCAGAAGGCGGTGCTTCTCGATACCGCCCGCATCGTCCGCCGGTTTCTTTCCCTTTCCCCCTAACCCTCGGCCGTCTGGTCTCCTCTGCCGAGGGCTTCCATCTGGGTGGGTTTTTATATATTTATGTATTTTTTTATGTATTTATTTTATTTTATTGATATTTATGTACGTTTACCATGTTTATTTACAATTATATATTTATATTGCCCAACCAGATGAGAAAACTTTATAGATACCCAATAATAATAATAAGGTAATAACCGTGAAAAATAAAAAAAGGAAAATAATAATATAACAACAAGTTTATATAGTAATTATTATATGTATAAAATTAGGTATAACTGTAATTAACTGTAAAAAAGGGTGTTTATAACAGAATTTAATGCGAACAGTAGCTTAAAGTCGTGATAAGAGTAAATATGTATAAATTAAAAAAAATACCATAATTACACATCTAACAAAAAAAAAGAGAAAATAAAAAGGGAATATAACAAAAAAAAGAAAAAAAGACTGATGGATGGCACAGGAAAATATTATATATATAAAAGGGAATTTGCGAATATAAGTTTGTAATATTGATAAGAAAAGTTATTATTTATAGTGAAACAAGTAAAATGTATCTTAGTAAGCATTCGAAATAGTATAACAAATTTTGAAAGAAGCATGATTATAGTAATCTTTGTAAAGTAGCAATAACACAGAAAAGAGAAAAAAAAACTATAATTATATAAAAAAAAACAAAAAAGAGGATAAATTAAAAAACAGGAAAAAAAAGTAACCAAGGGTTCTGCATATATAGCAGCAGTAGAACAGTAAAAAAAAAAGTTATTAACGAGACACCTGTGGACAATAAAGCCGCACCTCCTTTGGACAGATGGTTGCCCTCCCGGTCATAGAACAAGTCACCGGATTCGAGGATTTCCATGTCCTCCTCTTCTCTTCGGACCTCAGATAATGTTATAATATCCCAGCGCAACATGTCTATCTCCTTTTAGCTTCAGAATCTTTCCGTAAGTCCTCAGGATGCGTGCGTTATATTTTGCCACTTTGAGTCATCTTGGGTGGCAACCGAACCTAAACCGGAGATTCTTAGCACCTCCGGCCCCGCTAACCGTAACCACTGTAGCCAGGAATAGCGGGGCCACCGGGGAATTAAGGCTGTCTCTTTGTAACTCTCACCATGGAGGGTATTTTACCATAGTTGCCACGCTTGCCCATCGGCAACCCGCTGTGGTTATGGTTGGAAAAAAATTTTTGATTGTTATTTTGCTGTTATCAGAAAGATTTGTGTGGATTTGGTATAAAATAACTACACGGCTAAACTTAAAATAATTTCGTGGTATTATCTACGAAGTTGGTTCTCAGTGCGTCCTCTAATGGGTTACTTACGCAAAAATCTGCCGTAACCAGTGCAACCTTTTAGTAACTTCTCCTACCACATATTAACTAAATCGTAAGTTAAATAAGAAGGCAGATAAATGTATATGCATACCGAATGACTTTTTTACCATCCCGAAAAAACAGGGCGTGATAAATAAATGGAGTAGAAGCTTGTGGCACAGTTACTTGTTTACTTACATAGTCTCAAATATATTTTTTAATTATTTTATAGTAAATTTGTTATGAATGAAAATAGTCGAATAGTCGGAGTCGCTCATCGCTCTTTCGACCCTGCCTACTCTCCTAGGGGATATAGGTGTGAGGCTATGTAAATTATATATTTTGATTGGATGCCCACCTTAAATTTAACAATAACCTGAGCAGCTTGAGCTGAATCTCATCTCATCAATCATATTTATGCTTTCAACTACCGCGGTGTAGGGCTCAGGTCAGAATCATGCCCGGAACAATTACTTGTATAGCGTACAATTATTTTTCCGGGTCTTTATTCAGAGTAACATTTAAAAAAAAGGTTGGGTTTAGGGAAATTATTCATGGAAAGACTCAGAGTGAACAATCCTTTCCAAAACGCAAATCAAGTTCATAGAAGCTGGATGGGAAGGAAAAAATGTCTGTCTTTGTGCAATTTATGTTTGTAAACTACCCCCACCATACAAGAGAAAATCCTAGCGTGGGATTTCGTTTTAAAAATAAAAGAACCTAGTTTTGACTGTTTTGTGGATATATATTATTATTTTTATAGAATAAAGGTGATAAACGACCACACAAACTACCTGGTGTTAAATGTATGCCGTAGCGCACGGAGCTCTTCATCTATCCTTGATTAAGAATCAAAATGCAGATGAGCTGTCACCCCTGAAGACTAATTTGAAATAATTTGTTTCCAGTAGAGGGGTGTCCGGATCTCTTAAATCACCATACAAAACAGAGCAGCATTAAGCTGCTACTTTACGCTGGTAATCTATGAGAGCGTTGTTCTTCCCCGAACGAGATGACCCAGTGGTACTAGAACCATAATATAGATGCAGCGTGGCTCTACCCATTACATCTGTATCTTCTTATATGGCACATTAATTTCTGTAAAAGTTACTGATACGATTTGCAAACGATAATCGACCAATTCTCTATCAAAAAATTTAGGCTTGTAAATTGCTCTAGTTTACTCTTTCCCTGCGACAACGTTGGTTCATAAAGCCAGTGCAATAACTACTAAATGTCACTCTTCATATTGCTATGAAAATAACATTAGAATTTCGTATTGAAAATTGATACACATAGATAGTTGAACATTTTGATTTCATTATTTAATGGGGAAATTAAGTCATATGTACCTATATATAGCACAGCATTACCAGCAGTTATGTTATCAATTATAGTTACTTAAATTATCATTTCGTCATCATCATCATTACATCCCTTCACAAGTCCACTGTCGAACATAGGGCTCTACCAAAGAGCCGTAAATGCTTACATTACTATTGATCAAATGCTGTGCTCTTAAATCCTTAAGAGTTGAGAACATAATAAGAGATAATGTTACTATTATATATGTGTGCGTACGTGCGTGTGTGTGCGTACGTGCGTGTGTGTGTGTGTGTGAGTGTGTACGCGTGTATGCGTAATTGTGTGTGTGTAATTGTGTGTGTGTGTGTGTGTGTGTGTGTGTGTGTGTGTGTGTGTGTGTGTGTGTGTGTGTGTGCATGTGTGTTAAATAATATGCACATATATACACGTATATTGAATATAATCTATCAAGTCGATATATTTCAGACGCATATGTGTGCGTGAATGTGTGTCCATATCATTAGTAGATCATAGTCTTTCGAAATGTACGCAGCGCTCCGTCTAGCATGGCTTGGTGGTCTGAGTATAGAATATTACATCATAAACAATATATCAAAACAATAAACGTTTACAGTGGCTATAATTTACGTGGTCAGATAAATAGAATAAAACAGAATTTTATGCCGCGATAAATAAATTAACATATAAATTGTTTTGCGTCCGTATATTTGCATTACAAAGAGCTAAGGAATGACATGCTTTGAGATTGAACAATAAATAAGAAAAACCCGGGCGAGAGGGCTTTCGACTTGATTTTCCATTAACATTTATTTAGATTTAAATGTACCATAAAATCTGAGTGTTCTTAATAATAATTAGGCCATGTGTAAATTTCTTATTATGAAATTGTTCATATTAATGTAAATTCTTATTCATAAGATAAGATTTTCGTAGGTTGTAGGACTCGTTTTCTCTAGAAGTCCGTCTAGGTAGATAACATTAATAATATTTATGTATTTTTTATGTATTTATTTTATTTTGTTGATATTTATGTATGTTTATCATTTTCATTTACAACAGTCCAACCAGATAAGAAAACTATATAGATACCCTTAAAATAATAATAATAATATTTATTGACAAAACAAAATATGGTACACACTTATTATCTTATCCTTAAGATTAAAGTTTCGGGTAGTACAATTTTTTTTTAATCAATAGATACTTGGATGAATAAGATGTTGTTTTATTCGAACAAAAAACAAGTTTCACTACTAAGACTGTGAACATTCATTAGAATGTTATTTATGTTGTGTGTTTAATTATACAAATAATTGAAATTTTATTTAATAAAATTTTAATAATTGGTAAATTGGAACGAAAAGTGTACACTAAAAGATAAGAGTTGCTAGCTTTTAAACTAGGCCAATCCTGTGTCTTAAATGCTAGTTTCTTCCTTAAAGTAAATTAACATAGCATATACACTTAAATGCTTTACAAATTTCTACTCTTTGATATCGTGCTAATATGGTGCTTATAATTATTTAAAATGTTTTATTTTAATTTAAGTTTTAATTAAATAGATCTTCAATGTCATCATAGGTTTGTGATTTAAGCCAAACTGTCAACATTTTTTGCAATTGTACTTATTAAGGGGATGTATATTAATCATTCGGTTAATTTTATTATATAGAAAAGGACCAATAAAACATTGAAACTTTTTAATAAAGTAGGCCCTAAAAGGAATATTAGGACACACTCTGTCCTTTCTTTGAGTTTGGGGTTGCTTTGGGTCATAAGAGACTTTCTTATGTTGGGATAAGATCGTATCAACTACGTACAGTTGTCTTACCGTCAGCACATCACAAATAGCATACAATTCAACAGTAGGAAATTGGTAGGGTTTAAAGTGATAACCTTAAGTAACGCGCGTTGGGCCCTTTCAACTCTTATTATATGAGATTTTTTAGCACCTCCCCACGCTCTTATGCAATATGATATTAAGGATTGGGCCATGGCATGGTAGACTGATTTTAGAAGTTTAATGTCAGCAACATGCCGCAACGTTTTGAAAATATCAATCAGTTTACGAATTTTTTCTGACATCATTTTCATTTGTGGTATCCACGTTAAGGTTTGATCCAAAATTACACCAAGGTACTTTATTGTGGTTGTACGTTCTAATAATATACACTGACATGGTGTTATATGTGGATGAAGTTTATTGCAAGTATGGGCTTGAATGTGTATTTTACTAGGAATGTTATTTTGTGCTATACCAAAAGTAATGAACTTAGTTTTTGACGCGTTTAGTGTCAGTATGTTTTTCTGAAGCCATTGTGTTGCCTGTTAAAATCCTAATTCTGCCTTGATTCTAGTTTCCTCCCAAGTTTTACCATAAAAAACTAGCACTGTATCATCGGCAAATGTAAAGATCTTACAATTATTCAAATTAAGGTTACATAATTCATTTATATATATTAAGAAGAGAGTAGGGCCGAGCACGCTGCCTTGTGGCACGCCATAAGTGATGGGAGAATCTAGACTAGTCAGGTCTCCAACCTTTACCCTTTGCCTTCTGCGAGAAATATAACTTTCAAACAGGATTAATGGTTTCCAGCGTATACCAATTTTATGCATTTTGTCTAGAAGTATAGGAGTAGAGATCGTATGAAATGCTTTCGCAATATCTAAGAATACAACTATACATTTGTTTTTCTTATCAATTTGCTGAGCAATATAATCTGTAAACCCAGTAACTGCATCAAAAGTACACTTGCCAGCTCTAAAACCATATTGATTGCTTGATAGAAGAGCATTCTTTTCCAAAAAACATATCAATCTTTTATTTATTACCTATTCTATAACTTTTGATAGGGCTGGCAATACCGAGATTGGGCGATAATTGTTGATGCAGTTTCTTGGTCCAGATTTATGAATAGGATAGATAATAGATATTTTAAATATTTGTGGAAATACACCTGAGGTTATACATAGGTTAACAATATGTGTCAAGACGGGTACTATATGATTGTTACAAATTTTTAAAAGTTTATTGGATATTCCATCCCAGCCAGTAGCGCTGTCATTTTTAAACCCTATAATAATGGCTTTAATTTCTTCACTAGTAGCTTCAAGCATGGTCATGGAATTTAGAGGAGAGGGTACATTCAAGTTAGATGTGGTTCTTTGGTCATCTGTACGATCATTAACTAATTTATTTGCTTGGTTTTTCCCAATATGAGCAAAAAAGTTGTTAATATGCTTAACAGAACTTTGAGGAGTGTCACAAATACGCAGTAGGTCTTTGGTTGTAGTCTTCTGTTTATTAATATGATCAATACTTTTAATGGTATCCAAGTCTTTTTAGGATTATTAGAATACTTTTTCAGCTCATTTTGTTCATATGTTCTTTTTAATCTCTTAAGCAGCTCGTTGCAAAAATGTTTGTACCTTTTATATATCGTTTGCATCATCTCATTTTTGGGCTCTGCTTTACATTTAGAGTGCATCCTGTCTCGGTTTCTGATGCAACGTAGCAGCCCTGGTGTGAACCAGGGCTTAAGATAATGAAATCTACGGGGTACTAAGATTCTAGTTGAATGGCTAGCTAGGTAATTTGAAAGAATATTTACAAGTCTCTCAGCAGCCCAATTTGCATCCATGGACATAAAAATTTCTTCAAAACTGGTTGCATCCAAATCTTTGAGAATCCCTTCGTAATTGACTTTATTCATTACAAAGTCCCTTTTTGGTAGTTTTTAGATGTTAAGTCCAAACATGAGATGACTGCTGTATGATCTGTGAGCGGTGTATTTAAAACCAAAGTAGTTATTGATTTTTTTAGTACTAGCCATAGAATGGTCCAGGCAGTTTGCTCCTCTAGTTGGGTAACTATGACCAATGAGAAATCCATGGCTAGCAAGTAAGTTTAAATAATCATGAGAATTTTGATCCTCATTGTTAGGCTTTATATCTATATTTATATCCCCCGTTATAATCATATTTTTATAAGACTTGTGTAAGGGCAAGGACTTATCCAATGATTCGATAAATGGAGCAATATTTCTATAAGATGGAGATCTATATAGGGCAATTATGAGTGTATTAACATTTATTTTTATTGTTAGACAACTAGCACCATCGAAGCCTGGTTCTTCAACAGTACAAGTAAGTCCATCTTTAGTATATACAACTAATCCATCATTTTGGTTTATATTATTTTTTAGTATAAAATGAGTCGTAGTTTGGGATCGTTGGAAAATAGGAAGTAATTGTATTCCAAGATTCAGTTAATATATATATTTTACAATTTAAATTAATCCTGGCAAGTAAAACATAATAATTAAAGTTGCGATTTATACTTCTAATATTTTAGGTCAATACTTTAAAGGTTTGGTTACTAAAGGTAGAAGTTAATATTGGTTTGCAAGACTCTGGGTCACATAAATAAGATTTTCCGGCTATAATGTTATCCATGTCGTTTGTTATGTACAAATTATTTATCCCTTCAAATTTTATTATTTATTTGCAATGACACAAATATCGGCAGTTTGGTGGAAATCAGTTAGTTAACTTTATTAGACTTTCTAGTATTTAAGTTATTTTTAGACGATAAATTAGCTGAGTTTACAAACATTACTATAAATATGTTATAATAATATTTTCTGATTAAGTGTGAACTAAAACTTAAACTGAGGAGCATGCAAGTATGTAAAACAAATATAAAAAAAAATAAAGTATGTGTAGCAGAATAATATTAATAATTGTTATTCCGTGTTTTTAAGTTTTACCAGATCAGCTTCACACTTTATTTCAATGTGCGGCGATTCGTCGGTTTTGCGGAGAAAACCTTTCCCGTTGCTGGTCCAACAATATTTGAATTTGGCAGGTGAAGCAAAATCCCGCGCCAGGTACAGCAGTCTGCGACCTTTATGTGTAAGACCTTCGGATAAATATAAAGGTACAGGTGGTCCACTTAGACCTATAAGAGTTGAATTAAGCCTTTCATTTGTGTGTGTTTTGTTATACAGCTTAGGATTTTTAATTACTTTCTGTTTGGTTTTTGCTCGCAAGATATCCACTACAAGTGTAGATGTTCCCGATTTCCCCTTAATGCGGAAAACGTCCTTAACATAACTCGGTTTGAAATCAACAGCTAGGACCTTACAGTTATTTTGTATTATATTGGTAAGTTCCAACTTGTTATCACTTTTGGTAGAAGATGGTACGTTCCTAATTTCTACAGTAGTTTATTTCAGCAATTTTTGCATGTCCTCGACTTTTGCTTCAAGTGAAGAGATATACAATAGCTGTTCTTTGCGTTCTCGTTCTAGAGTATCCACTCTTATCAACAAACCGTCTAACTGATCGGATAGAAACTGTAGAGACTTTTCAATCTCCTGATTAGACTGTTGAATTTTGGAATTCTGAACTTTTGTTTCGGCTTCATCTTTAATAAGATTATTGAGAATTTGATTTTGGTTTTCACTCATTTCTTTGAACATAGATTTCAATTCTTCTTTGAATTTCGAAAATAAATCTTCGCAACATGGCTCTTTTAGTCTTCTAGTTCGTTTGGTTACATATGGTTTGTGCTCTTGGGCATGCCCAACCAAGGAGACGTCAGAATCCGACACTGTGTGTAGTATTAGTCCACTTGATGGAGGGCTTCTTGTAAATCGGCTCATTATTAAGAAGAATTTTCTTAGGTTCAAAGTTTAAGTGATGCAGTTTTCGACGTTATGTTGCACAATGACCGGTCTTACTCTGATATTCTATCTCACTCATTCAACAGGCCGCAATTAACACTGCACTTCTGCTTCCACACTTGCACAGCACTTTATCGTTTATAAGCGCCTGGTAAACGTAGTAATTTAATATCGTGAATTAATATTTCGGAAATTTATTTTAACAACGAAAAATGTATGTAATCACGTTCGACATCAGGACAAAAGACATTATGTTACCTATTTCTGCCGTCAACCGTGCCGTTACCTTCAAATTCAACAAATCCATGTTAATCGAAATCAAACATGTGACACATGACACAACCAATAAGCGGTCGATCAAAGTTCAACGTTCCATGCTCACGTAGCAACAAATTACTTCTCGAAACCGAACGTGACCTTCTCTTGGGTCACAAAGTTCAGCGTTCCACACAACAAAGCAAAATTTCTTTCGTACGATATTAAAATACAACACAAGCAAAATAAATATTGCGAAATACACTTCGACATGCAGTCACTATATAACTTAACATAAATTACTTGCAACCGAGGTTAAGTTAATCACTCAAAACTTAAACTAGGCCTCTTGTCACGTAAAGCTCAAACAGACAACTCAATTCGCGGCGGTCTTAACTGGACCCAAATATTCAATAGTAAATTCAAAACGCAATAATAAACGGCGACGCGCGACAACTGTTCTCCATACTTTAAGACAAACCTCGTTATCAAGAAACGTACAAATTAAGATAAAACCATAGGAGGCACGCGCCCCGCCGTCGCCCAAGAATTATTCCATGCTAAAACTCGAGAGCAATGCCTTCGAATGGAATGCGAGCGTAAAATTCCGTGCCGTCTTATCAACGCTGCGTGCGTCAGGCCACCGAGCTGTGAGCCGAGAGACCCGCTCGCGGGAGACCCCTCTGAGAGTACTGAGTACTGAGAGTACCAGGCGGTGACCTTTAAATTCCATCGGAAGGACACGCGTGTTGAATGCAAATTTCATATGCCAATATTTGGCCTAAACAAACCCCCATCTCGGACATAAGGACTTATGTCCGCAAGTAAATTGGCAAACGGGATAGGGTCGCGACGGCACGTGGTAAGACCGAATCTACAACCAAACCACCCTAGACACCCCATCAGATCCATACGACAACTTAACAATGTGCCCACGGCGCCAATATAAAGGCAAAGCGTTGGGTTCTTTAACCAACACGAGGTCTCCAACCCGAGGAGGATCCGTCTTGTCAGACCCCTTAACGCGCTGCTGCAAAAGATGTAGGTACTCCAGAGACCATCGGTGTCAAAAAATCTGAGTCAACTGATGCAGCAGGTCAAATCTTCTCAACCGCGAAGAGTTTATTTCTCTGAAGAGGTACTCGGGCAGGGCGTTAAGCGGCTGGCCAATCAGGAAGTGGCTCGGGGTTAGCACCTCCAAATCATTCGGATCAGACGAGAGGGGACAGAGGGGCCGAGAGTTGAGTACCGCCTCAATTTTACGGAATACAGTGGCAGGCTCCTCAAATGTCAAAATAACTTCGCCAATAACGCGAAGCAGATGCGCTCAAACAACCCCAACCAATGCCTCAAAAATACCGCCCCAATGTGGGCAAGCCGGAGGGTAGAATTTCCACTGGATGCCCTTATTGGACATCGCAGTACCTAAATAAGTCCTGCTGCTGGACAGAAGCCCGACGACCTCCTTCAAATATCTATCCGTGCCCCCACAATTCGTTCCGCAATCAGACCGGACCAACTCCGGCAAACCGCGCCGCGATACGAAGCGGCCCAGCATGGCCACAAAGGCTGCAGTGCTGAGGGCACTTACAAGTTCCAAGTAAACGGCCTTAGTGGCGAGGCACACGAAACGCACAGATAGTCCTTAGTATGATTTTGTTCACGCAAGTAGACATAATCAAGCCATCTACTATATAACCATTTACGTAATTGTGCAGTTGCTGATTTCAATCTGATAATATCCTAACTAGCTAGCCCTTTCAAACACGTAGTTCTATGCTTATATTTCAACCAAGTTTCAAAAGCATCAATACTCAAAACTACTATGTAAAACTTGAAAATAAATGGTACTAAATTTATTTCTTGATGCGCATAGATCAAACAGATAAATTAAGCAAAACGACAAACATAAGAGATTGCCAAATTTTTTCAACAAAATAAATCTCTTCCACACCACTAACTAAAATGTGAAGAAAAAGAGAGGATTGATTTTTATTTTATTCGGCACAAATAGTGTTATTCCATTTCAATTTTATTTTTAATAAAGCAAGCACAATGACTAAATATATTTACAAAAACATATGTACTCGTATTCAAAGAGTATATTAAATTCACTTTTTACTCAAGAGGCCGTCGGTAACAGAACAGTTTGACAAGTGGACTGTTGACGGCTCAAAGGCTCAGTGCAGGCGGCCGTGGTGGGAGCTAGAGTGGCAGCTACCTAGCTGGGGTTGCCTCCATCAAAGAGGGGACGGTGGTACTACACTCAGCTAACGCGGGTGAGAAGGGTCTAGCTGACCGCCGAGTGGCCGTGAAGTTCCTCTCCACACGCCGAGGGGGGGCGACGACCCGCCGACTGGTCGGGGGAGGGGCTCCCTTAAAAACTAGGGGCACGGTGGCCGGCAGGCAAGCGCCGAGCGTCGCCCCACAGAGGGCGCGGCTGAGTGCCCCCGCCCGTGGGAGTCAAGGGCCCGGCAGAGCCCTGAGAGGAGCGCAGTTCGCACGCAGGTACAAAACGGCATGGTGGTTGCCCTGGCAGTGCGGACAGGGCCGCTGGTGCAGGCAGTCTCGTTGGAGGTGCCTTACCAAACACAAGTAGCACCAGCGGCACTCCCTGGCGATAGTTCGCCTCGCCGACGTCACCCATTGATCAGATGCTCGACAATAGGAGCAGGGGGGCGCCTCCCTGGCCGCTAGGCCACTGTAAAATAGTAGGGAGCGGCGCCCTCCCGCGGAAGCTCCGATCGGCCTTAGGGGGGTTGACGACGACTTGCTCGGCAGATTCCGCCTCTTACTGGGCACGGATCGTAAGTCGTCGACGGTGCCCGCCGCGTTCTAAATTTACCGGCACTGCTCCTCCAAGAACCGCAGCAGATCACTGAAAGGCGGAATATAGGAGGCGCCGTCCCCGCCGTACCTCCTCAAAATGTATCCGAAGGTCGAGAGGCAGGCGGGACAGAACGATGTGGAGCAACAAAAAGGACCACTCGTCCACCGGTAAACCCAGCCGCCTCAACGCATTACAGGCCATCAAGACTGGATTCACGAGGTCCGGACGTAGTCTGGCCCGATCCCTAAGCAGTGGCAGGCTTAGAAGCTGCCTAACGTATTCGTCCGTAATTCGCTGGATGTTAGCGTACCTTCAGGCAAAGAGGTCTCAGGCAGTCTGGTAGGCGTCGTCCGACAATTTCAAATGGCCGACGACGCCCAGGGCCTCCCTCTCCAGTGAAGCCAGGAGGTACGCCCTCTTCTGGCTTGGTGTCAAGTCCCTCCGGGCGTCCACTAGGCTATCAAAAAGACTAACGAAAGTCAGCCATTCGGAGAGGACCACGGAGAACCTTGGCAGGTCCAGAGTTGGGAGTCATCTCAACAGCTTTCTTCTGAGTAGCCTGCTTCCAAAGGGGACTCGGGTGGGCCACTCATCCGAGCTTCACGCGCCTCCTCAGCATACCTGGCCCCCGCCTCGATCAATTCATCCGTGAGCGAAAATAATTACTCGTAGTCCGCGAGGCAGGAGTCCAGGACTCCCTTTTCTGCATCCGAGGCCTCGAGCTCAGTGTAAGCCTCCTCCACTACTGCCATTCGGGCCGTGACCTGCTCGAGCCGCTTCTCTAAACTATGGACCCGATCCGGTCGCCCTATCAAATTATGGGCGTTCGCGGCCCAGCGCAGCTCCGCCTGCAGGCAAAGCGCCGATGGTTTGTGCGATGGCATCACTACTAAATACAATTAATACGCGGCACAAATACAAATCAAATTAACAAATAACAAATACAATTAATATTAAATCAAGTTAAGTACAAATTACACAGTTGTTCAACAAAGATGCCTCGCTGAAGCGACCGACCCTTCGGCTATTCAATCTACCTACCCGAAATACCCGACTTGTAGCTACTTAACCCTAAACTACACTCCTTGCTTGCGCAGCCTAACGGTCGTGGTTATAACCACCTACCCGCTAACAAAACAAAAAATGTTTATATTTTATTAAGTGCCATTTTTATCTATATTACGGCCGGGCGATTGGAGAACCAATCAACCACGCTCTTCTACCACCTTTGTTACGGCCCCTAGCTGCCTCGGCAAAAGTCAACTGAGCTAGGGCGCATAGTAGCCTCCTCGACGAGGAGCCGAGGGTTCGGGCCTATGGGCCTATGGACAATTATTCTAAAACGGCTGACAAGCATACAAAATTTACCTAGTTCCGGAGGTAGGGTTGACCACAGGGTACCAGTCAGGTGGTAAGTGAGGTGCATGTAAGTAGTGTGTGCTAGTGTGTATAAATGGAACCTGACATCCCCGATGTAGTCAGACCACAAATCCACAGGCGCTGCTTTTCTCCAAATGTGCGATCCCTCCAGCGGGCGTTCATCAATTGAAAACTTTTGCAATTATTTCACTATTTCAGTTCATCAACCTTAATGTAAATTTAATTAACTTCAAATTCAACAAATCCACGTTAATCGAAATCAAATATGTGACACACGGCACAACCAATGAACAGTCGATCAAAGTCAGCGTTCCATGCTCACGTAGCAACAAATTACTTCTCGAAACCGAACGAGACCTTCTCTCGGGTCACAAATTTCAGCGTTCCATACAACAAAGCAAAACTTCTTTCGTATTATTATACGGGACCGAGGATAGAGCTTTTTCAAAAACGATTTTATTTACATAACACTATATAATTGATTAGAATTAACAATAAGATTTATTTAAACTTAGGATATAGAATAACTGGGACTTAGAATATAGAAAAGATTTAGTATAGGATATAGAAAGGACTAAGTAACAATGTATGAACGAGACTGAGATTGGAACGAGACTGACTGTCGATTGATTCTTGACTGACTGACTCTCGGGCGTTCGTCGGGAGGTCGGTTACATAGGCTTTATGGCGCGGACGCAGCAGCGTGAAATAGATGCGTTAACCGATCTCCTTCCCGCGAAAACTGAAGATCGGGAAAATAACCGAGCTTCAGAATTTTATAGTTTATGCGATTTCCTTTAACCGAGGTGCTGGTATTGGTGAATCCTCGCGTTGTGAAATGGAATGGTTTTGATCATCGTTACGAATCGGAATTGGTACATTAATATTTGAATTATTCTTAAATCTAGATATTATAAATTTGTAACATTTAAAGGCTATGAATATAATAATTATTATTAATATAACAGAGGTTATCGTTATATGGTGGGTCCCGTATTTTACTACCAAGGGTTTATTAATTATATTATCGAGTTTCGAAAGGTTTCTAAATTTTGTTTATTATTTGTGAAATCATCTAGGTCTATATTTTGTAGTAAAATAGGAGATGTATATTTCTTAATACTTGAGGATACATTATGTTTACAACAGGGATCATTAATTATATTAAAGTCTAAGCTAGGCGTAGGAATATTAATGTTAAAAGTGTTGTCAGACGACACGAGCCTTGTGCTCTTTGTATACACTGTGCAGTGTGCGTGGATATTTAGGATACCCGTACCGAGTATAATTGTCTCTTTTAATCCTGAGATACCACAGTCGATGGTTATCTTATTTGGACGATATTGCAGAAAAATCTACCGATTGTTCACTAGTGGGTTCCAGATGCCCATTTCACTAAATAGT
Organism: Parnassius glacialis; assembly: GCA_033319125.1. Classification (NCBI taxonomy): domain Eukaryota; kingdom Metazoa; phylum Arthropoda; class Insecta; order Lepidoptera; family Papilionidae; genus Parnassius; species Parnassius glacialis. The sequence goes on along the minus strand of JAVANC010000028.1, from coordinate 31,281,883 downwards.
GTTTTAGTTTCGCACTGAATGGGTAGAGCACTGAATGTTTTAGTAAGAAGTTCACTTTCACATGTAGGGTTACCACTTGTTAACGATATGGTCGGGACTTTACACAGGTAGACCTCAGAGCGTATAGACGTACAATTACTTATATTATCTAAATTACAGTAGCTTAACTTATCATTAGATTTTCCGATAAAGGGAGTTGAAGGTAGGATTAGACTAAAGATGTTCAGGCTGGTTATGTTATGAGGAATAGGTAGAGCTATGCTATGGTATCAGTTAAATTGTTCAGTCATTGTGAGAGGGATTTGTAGGATGAAAACAATTTTATTATTTAGGAAATAGCAGCAAACATCGGAAATACTTAAAATTACATGAATATTATTTATGCTTAATGCTATGAGTATCCCTGCGTCGCTAAGTAGGTGCCAATCGTTATGAATGAGTTCTTTGTATAGTTGCGTCGGGGACAAAACACTCGGATGTAGGATGTTTTGGCTACTTAGAACAATGGAGATGGTTATGTTCTCCAATTGGAATGATAAGGCGTGTAGCGAAGCTTCGAGGCAACTAAATACTGAATGGACCTTTGATTCAATTAATAAGTCATTGGTGATATTATTTGCATTGTTTAATATTGTATTTAATGCGTTATTTAATATTTGCTCGTTGTATTTTATTTTGCTTATAGTTTTATTAAATGTATTAAATGAGGTAGTCGTTATTAAAATATTTTCTTTTAGGAGCTGGGTGAGTTCCTTTTCGTCCTTTTGAACTGAGATTATTGCGGAGTCGTATGTTATGGCGTCTTCTTCGTCCATAGTGCCAAAGATGTGTTTGAATACAGTGCCTACTGCGCTTAACCACGCGGAACGTTTATTACGTTTAGATATTAAATGGGAGATCGAATCGTATTCTCGTTTTATGTCATTTAAACGGGTTGTTAAAGGAGACAACGTGTTATCGCAATAAAGATTATTCGATTGTTGACATAGAAGCTTTTAGAATTTCGTTAAGATTTCTTAAGTGTGGTTCAATATAAGAAATGTCTATGTGGCTAATAACGTCTAATTTACCTCTAACTATTTTTAATTTTCCTATCTTATCAAAGTAGATGCTGGAGCTAGAAGGAAGCGGCTGAACCATTTCCGGTTGCGCCTGGGACGAGACACTGAAAGTGATATAAATGAAATATGAATGTAAAGTTATTTAATAGAGTAGTATTTTATTTATTAAAATTAATATGTATAGATTATAATATTCCTAGATGACTAATACTTAAATTTAAATTAAATTATTCCGGACAATTCAGCCGGTTTGAATTCGTCGAAGTGATGAGTTACGTGACGTCTATTAATTAATAGTTTGGCCGTATGGTTGTTGTGGACACGAATTATTTTAAAAGGTCCTTTCCAGACGGGTGAGAGTGCCTTTCCTTGTCTTAAATGGTTTTTTTTAGGTAAACGTAATCGCCACATTTATATTGGGGAGGAGTTCTAGTGTAAGAGTCATAATAAGATTTGGATGACTCCTTGGATTTTAGAATGTTTTCTACAACTTTTTCTCGTGTATATTTGAATTTGTGTTGTACCATTTTATCATAGTCGGAGTAGGTTGTTCCGGAGCTCCTTTCATATATTGAATTTGGAATAAAGGGTTTTTGTCCAAAGACTAGCTCATAAGGAGTGAATTTTGTAGTGGTATGTGGAGTGGTATTGTATGTAAATATAGCGGTATAGACAGACGTAAGTGGGCCAATTATTTTGATTTGTGTTGACGAATGATTTTAGATATTCTTTGAGAGTGGAATGGCTGCGTTCGAGTGCTCCTTGAGTTTGTGGATGATAGGGTGAAGACCATAACTGCTTGATTTTTAGGGATTGGCGTGTGATTTTGAAGAGGTCGGACGTGAAATTTGTCCCTTGGTCTGTTAGGATTGATTTGGGTATTCCAAATAAGGAGATGAAGTGGATGAGGCAATCGCTGGTTTCTTCAGCTTTTGGGCTACGTACAGGATATGCTACAGAGTACTTAGTTAGGTCGTCTTGTAAGGTGAGTATATAGCGGTGTTTAGCGGTGCCGTATTCGGGTAGAGGTCCTACGATATCTAGAGCTACGCGTTGAAAGGGAGCAGTGCATATATTAGTGATTTCCATAGGGGCTTTGTTTATTTTCCTGAGAGCTTTATTTTCTTGACAGACTTTGCACTTCTTGACATAGTCTTTTATGTCGCTTCTCATTCCTTTCCAATAATATTGGTCCTGAATCCTATTATACATCCGGGTTGAACCTAGATGTCCTGCTATGGATTTTTGGTCTTTCACTTAGAGTAGGATATATTATTTTATTACGATAAATATGGATAGAGATTTTAGAGTTGTTGAATATGTAAGTAAGTATATTATAGATTTTGGAGTGAGAAAGTCTGTCAAAAGGGTTCCGGAAGTCAGATATTGCGATATCTGTTACGTCATTTGTTTGAAGGATTTTGTTTTTTATTCGTTGCATTGTTTCATAAATTGCAGGATAGGATGTTTCGTCGAAGTAATTGACTTTCGTGAATATGAAATAAATTGTTTTATCTAAGTATTGTAACTTTTGGAATGTAAATAATTCTTTTTCAGCTTTTATAATTTCCTCTTTGTTTTCTAGATTTGATAGGATTTCGGAGATGTAAGGATTTGATTCGTCTAAGTCAATGGATGTAGGAATTATAATTGTTTTAAAGGATAATTTTAACAGGTTTTCGTTGTGTTCTTTTAAGTTGGTGTCCGGTATGAATTCTTTATTTGAGATGGATTTTAAGAATTGGGAGTAGTTATTGTTTTGCGTCTCGTTTACTCTTTCATTTACTGGTTCAGGTGTGGGAACAGTTGGAGATGGTAAATTTAGTTGATTCGACGGGATAGGAGACGTTTCCGGTATCGGCGAGTGATGGAAGGGAGTTAGAAGTTGGTTTGGCGGTATTGTTAGATTTTCAGGTGGAGGTGTAGGCAGATTAAGTGAATCAGTGTTAATATTGAGATCGTCACCGTAAGCACCTAGGTCTCGGACACCGAAATCGTCAAAGTCAAAGATTTAATCGGTTGTAGAGGGTTGAGGATCTACTGAACTAGAAGGGTTAGGGTTGGTGTTATTAATTGGATCTAAGATAGGACTATTATTTAAGGGAATCTCGATATCTTCGAGGAGGTCGATTAAAGGTGTTTCATTGCTATCGGGATTTGGTATAGAAGGGAGCTGCCTTTTTTATTCTTCGGGTGTAATGTGTTCAAACGAAGGAGGGGAACAATTTTCCAGTTGTGTGTTGGGAGCTTGGGATTCTGGATATTGAATGGGATTAACAGGAAATCTGGAGAGAGCGTCAGCGTTGGTGTTATTTTACCCTTTTTATGGACGATTATATAGTAAAATTCCTCAAGTTTGAGTCGCCAACGGATTAGTCTGGATCCTGGGTCTTTGCAACTGAACAGCCATTGTAGAGGCTTATGATCCGTGACGATTGTAAAAAGTGTGTCCATAGAGGTAAAGACGAAATGCCGAATACGATAGCGAGACACTATTTTTCAGTCACGCTATAATTGCACTCTGCTTTGTTTAAAGTGCGGGAAGCGAAGGCTATAGGACGGTCTTTTCCTATTTGTCCCTGGGATAGGATTGCTGAAATAGCGAAATTAGAAGCGTCGCAAGTTAGTATAAAAGGTTTTGAGAAATCTGGATATGCCAGAACTGGTGAAGTGGTAAGTTTTTCTTTAAGTACTTCGAAGGCTAATTGCTTTTCATTTTTCCAACAGAAAGGGGTATCCTTTTTAAGGAGTGAGGTAAGAGATTTGGCTAATTTGAAGAAGTCGGGAATGATTCGTCTATAGTAAGAGACCAGTTCGAGGAAGGATTTTGTATCTTTAGCACATTTGGGAACAGGGAATTCGGAGATTGCTTTTGATTTCTCCGGGTTTGGTTTGACGCCATCGTTATTGATGAGATGTCCCAGATAAGCGACTTCTTTACATAGGAATTCACATTTGTGGGGTTGAAGCTTAAGGTTATAGTTTCTCAATCTACTGAAGACAGAGGCGAGATTTTGTATGTGAGAGTTAAGATCGTGGGAACATACAACTATGTCGTCGAGGTAATCGAAACAGCGGGAGCCCTAGAGGCCAGAGAGGCATGTATTCATGAGTTTATGGAAGGTAGCTGGAGCATTTTTAAGGCCAAAGGGCATCCTAGTGAACTGAAAGTGACCTTGAGGTATTGAGAAGGCAGTCTTGGGTGCATCTTCAGACGATACAAGGATTTGATGGAATCCTGATGCAAGATCTAGAGTAGTGAATTATTGGCTCTTCCCCAATTGGTCAAGGATTTCAGTTATTTGAGGAATGGGGTATGTTTCTCCGATGGTGACGTCATTGAGTTTATGGTAGTCAATCATGACACGCCATTTACGTTCCCCTGACGCATCTAATTTTTTGGGAACGACCCAAATAGGAGCGGACCATGGTGAATTTCAAGGAGTTATAATGTTTTGATCTAGCGTTTTATTTATTTGGTTTTCTACTTCTTTCTTGTGGCATTCGGGGAATCGATATGATTACGTTTGAATAGGGACGTCTGTGTTAGTTTTTTTTATAGAATAAGGGTGACAAACGAGCACACAGTCTACCTGATGGTAAGTGGTTGCTGCGGCCCATAGACATTTACATCTATCCTCGTTTACGAATCAAAATGCAGATGCGTGGTCACCCGTGAGGACTAAGATGGAATGCCTCATTTCCAGTAAAAAGGGCCTCCGGCCACCTGCACTCACCAAGCGAAACCCATAGGTAAACCTCTACTTCGCGCTGGTATTCTGTGAGGTCGTGGTACCACCCCGGTTCGAGCCGGCCCATCCGTGCGACAGCAAAAGCTGCCGCGTGGCTCTACCACGGTTATGTTTTATGCTCAATTGCAGTGGTGCATGTGAGTTGGTCGTTTGGGAGGTGGAATATACCTGAGTAGTTAGAACAAATGTCTAATAGAGCGCTTTTCTCTTCGCTATTAAGGTGGGAGGTTCTTAATTGTTTGAGGACTTCGCTTGTCCTCTTTGATACATTGGGGAACTATGGTTTGGAAAATGCAATGGTGTTTTCAAGCTGTATTGGTTCTATTTTTAAATTAAGGTTTGGATGGATTATAGCAGGTGTTTCGGAAGTATTTACTACAGTAATATTGACGCGTTTGTTTTCCTTTACTTTAACTAAACAATTTGCAATTAATAATGAGTTAGAGATGTGTTGATCCAGAATCATTCCTTCATAAAATTCTGGGTTACTGACTGTGTATTCGATTACAGTTTCCGTGCGAGGGGAGATTGTGTACACTAGTTCGGAAAAGTTGAGTTTAATTGAATTAGAACCTATTTCCTTGAGAATAATTGATTTGGCACTGGAAGTCCCTAAGAAGGTCGTTACCGATAATACCATCATGATTTAGATTAAGGTCTTGAACGACATGAAATTCGTGTGTAAAATATTTATTAGAGTTTATGTATATTTTCATTGGTAAGCTGCCTAATGTAGGAGTTGTTTCGTCTCCGGTGTCGATTCCTTTGAGTGTTATTATCTCATTACTTAGAACTGGAAGGTTTGATATGGATTTTGATTTTAGTAGGCTTACAGATGAACCGGTATCTACTAGGAAGGACAATGGCTTTGTTGCAACGGATGTTTGTATCATAACATGAGGTAAGTATCTTTTCTCACTATTACTATTTATTTCATAACTTTAATTTGTCCTTTTTCTGATTTCAGGTTGTGCGTTGGAAGCGGTGTGACATTTGGATTTAAGTAATGCTGATTCTGGGAGTTAATGCGTTTGAAATATTTGACCGGAGGAACAGATTCAATGGGTTGCAAGGATATCTTATGTGAGTTAGGAATACGTGATGCTGCAACGGATGCGTATGATAATTTAGGATTGGTAAGTTTTACAGGGATTCGTGCATGGAGATTGGATTCAGTGGATGCCGTGATACTGGACTTGTCTGTTTGGGGCTGGTTACCCTGTCGGTTAAATCGGTTGGGTACAGTAGATACAGTATTGTGATATTCGTCTTGTCAGTTTGGGGCTGGTTACCCTGTCGGTTAAGTCGGTTGGATACAGTGGATACAGTTATGTTCGACTTTTCGGTTTGGGGCTGGTTACCCTGTCGGTTAAGTCGATTAGATGCAGTGGAGGTGTCGTTTGGAATTGATATAGTGTGTATACGAGGCCTTGGACTCGCGGGACACCGCCGAGAGCCCTTTATTCGTTTAAATTACGGTCAACCTCATCGTATCCTTGGTCTACCATGCCCACACCTGTTCGACAGAGTGGATTTTACGTGGTGTGTTTTTACCACGCTGATTGAATATGTGAGGTGGACCTTGTGAGGTCGATGTACCGAATTGTTGTTTGATATTGTTGTATTGGTGTTTACGACAGTTCTCTATGGTGTGACCGACACTCTTACAATATCGACAATATACATTAGTGTTGGGCCTAAAATTGTCGGGGCGGTAGTTTTGCTGAAAATGTATGTTACGACGGGGCGGCATTCGTCTTTCGTTGTATATAGGTTGAGATTGTGGCGGTTGAGGTCTTTTCCCTATGCTAGATCTTATATAGGATCTTTTCTTCGGCTACTGCGAAGTTCACGGCTGAATTTAAAGAGTTAGGGTCGCGGCACCTGACTATCTGGGATAAACGCGGGTGGAGTCCTATACCGAATGTTATATGTTTTCCTTTTAGTTGGAATAGAAATATTTATTTCAGTTAATAATTTAGCTAGGCATTTTTCTATCCTTAAAGCAAATTGATTTACTGATTCTGTGGCATTCTGCTTGCAGTCCTGTAGTTCTGACAGGAGGTGAGATTAATGCTTTCTTTCACCAAACTGTTGTTTTAAAAAATTCTAGAAACTGTTCAAATGATTAGAAATCTTTTTTGCTACACGTTGATTCCGCTCTACCTTCTAATTGGCTAAGTATGTATTTAAATAATATCGATTTTTGTGATTTGGAAGCTTAACTGTACGCATTTTGGCAATTGGATATGAACGGATTTAGTTTTTCTCGTGACCCATCAAAAGGTTTAATGAATTTTAAAAGCACACCGATTTCTACTAATTTTTCCTCAGCTTTACTGTGCATTGGTAAGTTTTTAGAGGCACAGGGAGTTTCTTCACCCTTACTCATTGTGATATTTAAGTAATTAATTACAAATTAAAATTAAACTGTAGACCGCTTATCGGCTATATAACAATGAACAACACAACACAGAACAATGTTAACAAACGCTTATCGTAACATAAATACATTCAACAATGAAATCACAGTTAATGCATAGAACAATGAATACAGTTTAAATTTGAAATATTATAACATGAGAATGAGATAGTTAGAAGATAAATTATATTTTAAATTAAATTAAAGGATGCAGGAGTAGTGATAGAGTGATGAACAATCTTGCACTTGTGTTCATTGTGTGCTGGAGGCAGACCCCTGTGTGCCAGCAAGGGTGATGACGGTGATGAGTAGGATGCTAGTTGATGTAGAAGGCCTGTGCATGGGACAGGCTGGATGTTGATTTTCTTGATGCACTTTCACTTTTAACTTTTATTATTTTACTTTAATTTAATTGCAAAAAAAATTAAGAAAATGGTATAGACTACAAATAATTGTTGCCGGTCTGAATTTTATTATTGTGCTATTTATGAGCGTAAATTCCTCCACAATACAAATCCTTATCTAAATAAAACACTGATCTGTTAAGTACAGTGTGGTATTAGTGTTCTTCTATGTTAGAAGTTAAAAACAAGTGTTCATGGGCTAAAATAAAATTTTAAAAAGGTTATGTTTGTTTTAAATAAACTATTTCATTATAAGTTATCATTATAAACTAACCTTTTTTTTCATTAAATAAGTGTGACAAACGAGCATAAGGTCCACCTGATGGCAAGTGGATGCTGTGGCCCATAAACATCTACATTTATTCAAAATATACTAAAGGTGCTAGAATTTGTTGAGTTTCGAAGTCAAATTTAATATTTTTATTCAAAACTGGCTTTTACAAAGCACTTTTTGAAAGCCAAATGCTCCGTCATCGCTTCAACAAGACCTTAGTGCGAGTTGACCTTGTGAGAAGAAGTAACAAGAAACTGACAAATAAACTATTTTTCTCCCAAATGTTACAATTTATGATTTAAAATACTTAAGTTTCACATCATAAAGGTATAATATACTACTCGTATTATTATAATCAATTGATACAAATAAATAAGGAGCGCTGCGTACATATCCAGTGACGCAAAGACCGAGACAAAACCATGCTCAACTTGTTGTAAGAACACGCACTCACATACGCATATGCATCTAAAATGATTTGCAACCAACAACATGGTTTTAATTGTATACGTGTGCGACCAGCAGTAAAATTGTACAGGCTGAGTGCATGTCAGTACTCAGCGCTAAGCCTGTCTTCCTTTGTTGGTCAGAGATATTATAATAAAATACTTTATGTACGTACATTTCATATACACATGCACATACAAACAGGACAAAAGAGAGAGAGAGAGAGAGAAAAAAATATATGCATATAATGGGGTTGTTATAAACTAATTTGCTCAATTCCGCGTAAAGGAAGAAAATGATGTAATGTGTCCTGTCCAGTTTTAAGGGCTTAAAACTGGACAGGACACATTATTTTCTTTCTTTACGCGGAATTGAACAAATTATAATACATTATAAATATATACATTATAATGTATTTCCGCAAAGAAACGCCTGATTCTTTTACTCGTAATTACATGCATCATCAGGTCACTACTATAAAATATTATATTGTTAAAGTTATCTAGTTTGGATAATAAAACACTTTCTTTAATACTTACTTTTAATACGCCTTTATAACCAAGACATAACTGCACTCGTCAAAAGACTCGAAAGCCTTTGAATGTGCAATCCTCAGACCCACAAAAAATTAACAAAACCTTACGTACTAACGATGAAACATGGTTTAGGTGCAAAAAATGAAGGGGCTGGTGAAGTAAGAAAGAAGAAAGATGTGTGCGTGAGAACGTGTCAAAAAGTTGAGCATGGTCCCGGCGTCACTTGAAATGTACCCGTACGCTGCTCTATCATTCAGATTTTAGGTTAAGTTGGTTTTAGGTTAGATTTTACGTGAACACTATAGTCTAGTTTCAGTGATGTTAATGCTGTTAGCCTATGCAGCTCTTACAGCATCATCGAACTCAGAGCGTCAAGAACATCGCGATATAAAAAGGGGGAAGGAGATTATTTTTTTTTATATGTTATTGCACTAAAATCGATAATCTTGGGGAAATGGTATAATATTGCGTTCGGTTCAGTAATCACATTAACATAACATGGATGAGTTATCATTTTAGGGTTCCGTACCTCAAAAGGAAAAAACGGAACCCTTATAGGATCACTTTGTTGTCCGTCTGTCTGTCAAGACCCTTTTTCTCGGGAACGCGTGGAGTTATCAAGCTGAAATTCATATCAAATACTCAAGTCTACTGTCCCTTGGAGCTGTAAAAAAAACAAACTTCTAAGCCAAAGCAATCAAAAGATACAGCCGTTTATGCCGCAAATATTGTGCCGCAAGGGAATCAAAACCTACAGGGTACTTCCCGTGAACTCAGAATGTTAAAATTTGGTACGAAGCAACGTATTATAGCACAGATAAAGGGAAAATTGCGAAATGCATAAATTTTTAGTTACATCATATAATAAAAATATTTTTAATAATTTTAACCTACGGATTTGTTTGGAACACTCGGTGCGCGAGTTGGCCGTTTTTTTTATTGAAGAGGGGCAAAACAATCATGCGGCTCACCTGATGGTAAGTGACTACCGCCGCATCAACAACAACAACTGCAACACCAGGGGAACCAAGGGAATTGCAGATGCATTGCCGGCCTTTTAAAAAGGAGTAAGCTCTGTTTTTTAAGGTCCCTAAGTCGTATTGGTCCGGAAAAATCGTTGGTGGTAATCGTTTCCACAAGGAAGTTGTGCAAGGAAGAAAACATCTTCTAAATCGCACAGTAGTGGACTGCCAATCATCCAGATGGTGTGGATGGTATCTGGAGTTCTGCCGCGATGTGCGTTCGTGAAATTTGGCGGCTGGGATTAATCCGAACAATTCCTCAGAGTACTCCCCGTGTGGTAAATGCGAAAGAAAATGCAAAAGGATGCAACATCTCTTCACAGCGCCAATCAATCGAGCAAATCGGAAAAGATACGGTCGTCGACGATTTAAGCCACTCTGCGCTGGATGCAGTCAAGTGGAAGGAGATGACACTGAGGAGCCCCAGCCCAGCGATGGTAACAGTATTTCATGTGAGTCCGAACCTGCGCCTTATAAAGTTGCAGGCGTTGTGCTGGCAAGAAATACTGTCCCGCTCTGCTGAGCACGCCAAGCTTTTTAGAGGCCAATGTGGCCTTCTCTTCTAAGTGACAACGAAACTGCACGTCACTCGATATATCGACGCTGAGAATTCCGATACTGGCTGAGGCAACAAGGGGAGTGCCTTGAAACTGAGGAGACACAACAAAGGGGTTCTTTTTAGCGGTAAACCCGCAAACTTGTGTCTTCTGAGGATTAAACTGGACTAGATTTAGTTACCGCCAATCCGAGACTTTGTTCAGTAAAGACTCGGCTTCAGACACAAGTTTATCCCGGTACTCGGCGACGTTTTCCCGAGAAATATTGGCACGGCCGGTGTATAGACCATCACCAGTGCTGTCATCCGCATAGCAATGAATGTTTCCAGTTAGCAACATATCATTGATATGTAGAAGAAACAGCGTTGGTGATAGCACGCAGCCTTGTGAAACACCAGCGTGAATTATCTAACGACCGTCTGAACAGGGGTTGGCAGACCCCGGCTCTGACGGCTAACTCGTATCGTTTGATGTTCTGCGGGTGTACGGTGTGTACGCGGTGTGAAGGGGTGTGCGGTTTGCCCGTCTTCGGACTCGTTACGTCCCATACGATGTTGTCCTAACAGTGTTTGTGGCACTAGGTGAATGTGTAGTATTTGAGTGTGACTGGTTGGTGACATTTCGGTCGTCAGCATCTAGCGGAAAAGGGGGTTAAATTAAAACTCCGGAGGGTTAGTGTAACGCTCGGAGTCGGAGCTTAGGTGAATGCATTTACCACTAGCGAGTTTGAATGTGTCTCGACCCTATCAAAATAGCGCTGAGACACATCCTTGAAGTAATCAGAGATTTTTGGTAGTTGACAGGCGCTGTGTAAATTAGAATTTCGCTGGTACCACCGAGCTCCGGTGGATATGTGTATGAATCTATTTTGGATGACTTGGAGGTCGTACAAATTACTATGGTTTACGTGCGCGAAAACTATGCTTGGGTAAGACATAATAGGTTTTACGCACGCTTTAAAAAGATAAAGTTTGTGTCTCAACGACAGTTTACTCCTGCTGTTCATTAGCGGGTGGAGGCGACTAGTGACAAATTTGGCACGGTTGCGGACATTGTGAATATTTTTCGCGAATGTCATACCGTGGTCAAATTTGATACCTAGATATTTGGCCGTTGATTACCAGGGGATCTGGCGGCCTTAAAGGGTGATCACCAAACTTCCTCTTCGATTCTCGATAAGCGGTACCAATTGCCTAGGTGCTTGACGGCTGTTTGGAGCATATTGCTAAGGTATCTTCTATTGGGCTGAGCAACGGAAAGTGCCTTGTCATCTGCTAAAAGAGCAGGTCACTACTGGGATCACTACTGGATGCTTCGGAATGTCACTCGTGAAGAGTGTGAAGAGTAGTGGGGAGACGAAGGAAGGACTACAGCCTTGAGGGGACGCTTTGTAGAGCGAGTGCCTTCTATTCGATAACGGAAGTGACGATTGACAAAAAGGCTATGATGATGTGGAGGAACCTTTCAGACACGTTGACTTTATATAGTTTGTAAAGCAAGTCGTCGTGCCAGACTTTGTTAAACGCTTTTGCGACATTGAAGAAGAGTGCAGTTATGGTGTTTCTGCTACAACTTTTTGGGAGGTTGAATCCTTTCAGAATATATACTATGAGGCGATGTAACTGATCGGTGCACTAGTATCCAGGTTTGAAGCCGACCTGCTCGTCTGAAAGAAGTTTGTTGGTGAAGACCTATTTACGAATGCGATTCCATATGAGTCGCTCGTAAACTTGCCCCAGTGTGCTGACGGTGCTGATTGGTCTGTAACTAGAGGCTAAGTTTTTTTCAATGAAGCAGGTATTATGAAAATGAAAGCGCGACAGAAACTATACCTCGCTAATCTTCTATTTGATGTTGTCAAAACTAAGTCACCCCTATATTTATATGATAAACTTATATGGAGAAAACGACAAAACATCATTAGGTCTTGTACGAACCCGCTTGCCAATCCCACTTACTGTTCTGCAGCTTTCAGAGGTAGTTTTAAATATATAGCTACAAGGTGCTGGAACGACATTCCTCCACCTATTCGTGAGTGTAATTCAAAGTACAATTTAAAATCCCATTATAAAAATCATTTATTACACTCACAAAAAGCTTAACCTTGAGCCTATCTTCCAGCATCGTTGAGCATTATATGTTTGTTTTTAGTGTGTATTTTCAAAGCTTATTGTTACGTTTATTTGTATATATGTTTACGAAACGTTTTTAGTTTTATATAGAATATAATATGATATGAATATATTTATGTATAATATGTCTTGTATGTATGTATGTGTGTATATACCTAAATGTATATGTAGGTATATTTATTAGTAAGGAAATAATTCAATTTATAAAATAATTATTGAAATGTATGTCATAAACACTTCCAGGCGGATCGTGCGTGTTTCTGTGGTTATGGCAGAATCATCAGCGCTGTAGGTTACTCTGCAGCATTACGCTGAGTCATAACCTTTTCACTGGCTCGATACACTCTTGTAATTTTAATCTACCATACTTTAAACTTTTTATTTCTTATTTTTATGTGTACAGTTCCAGTGAATAAATGTCTTTTCTTTTTCTTTCTAAGTTGCGCGGTTACCCCGGTTTTGGGATTTCTATTACTTCTGCCTCTTTCGATGCATCGGGGAAGGAGCAACTGGAAAGAAGAGTGAAGAGTGAATATGCCTACTAGGAGGCATACTTTTTTTTTTATAGGAGAGGGGACAAACGAGCATGCGGCTCACCTGATGGTAAGTGACTACCGCCGCCCATGAACAACTGCAACACCAGGGAAATCGCAGATGCGTTTCCATGCAGAAGGAGTAGGCTCTTTTCTTGAAGATCCCTAAGTCGTGTCGGTCCGGAAAAATCGCTGGTGATAATCGATTCCACGGGGAAGTTGTGCGAGGGAGAAAACTTCTTCTGAATCGCACAGTGGTGGACCGCCAATCATCTAGATGATATGGATGGTATCGCAAGTTCTGTCGCGATGTGCGATGGTGAAATTGAGCGGCTGGAATTAGTCCGAACAATTTCTCAGAGCACTCCACGTGGTAGATACGATAAAATACGCAAAGAGATGCAACCTCTCTACGCAGTGCCAGTGAGTCAAGCCGATCGGAAAGAACTCGGTCGTCGACGATTCGAACCGCTCTGCGCTGGATGCGGTCAAGTGGAAGGAGCTGGCACTGGGGGGCCCTGCCCAGAGATGGGAACAACCCACCACCTCCAATGGCCCCACCGACCCTCAGGTCATACGGGCCGAATCTCGGGAGATGCGCGCGGTACTTGCACGTGGCTCTTTCCCGCGCACACTTTCTTGACTCCCTACAAATATTTAATCTATTTCTTGTCCCAGTTTAACGTCATTCTCCCCCTTCTGGGGCTGACGACACATTGACGCCTACGTCGTCGGGCCCTCCTACCAGCCTTCCATCCTGCCTTGTCCTGCGATCGTGCCACCTATGCGCAAACTCAGGTATACCTGGGTCTCACCGGACTACCAAACCTCTCAGATTCTCACCGGACATGGATGCTTTCGGAAGAGACTGAGCGACATGAAACTGTGTGAAATTAGTATGTGTGAGTGCGGCATGTCAGGGGAGGATGTTCACCATGTTCTATGGGAATGTCCTCTGTATGATGACCTAAGAGTGAAAATGATGGATGGACTTGTTCGTTCGGTTCAGGGACCAGTTTACTACTCGGATCTCGTCTGCGATGTGGTAAACTACGGACTGTTGCGCGAGTTTGCGCATAGAGATGGGAACAGTATTCCATATGAGGCCGAACCTGCGCCTTGTAAAGTTGCAAGCGGTGTGCCTGCATGAAATACTGTCCCGCTCTGCCGAGCACGCCAAGCTTTTTAGAGGCCAATTTAGCCTTCTCTTCCAAGTGACAACGAAACTGCACGTCACTCGATATGTCGACACCGAGGATTCCGATACTGGCTGAGGCAACAAGGGGAGTGCCTTGAAACTGAGGAGATACGACAAAGGGAATCTTTTTAGCGGTAAACGCGCAAACTTGTGTCTTCTGGGGATTGAACTGGACTAGATTTAGTCGCCCCAGTCTGAGACTTTGTTCAACAAAGTCTCGACTTCAGACACAAGTTTGTTCCGGTACTCGGCGACGTTTTCCCGAGAAATATTGGCACGGCCGGTGTATAAAGCATCACCAGTGCTGTCGTCCGCATAGCAATGAATGTTACTGGTTTGCAACATATCATTGATATGCAGAAGAAACAGCGTTGGTGATAGCACGCAGCCTTGTGGAACACCAGCGTTAATAGGCTTGTAATCGCAGCATGCACCGTCTACTACGACCTTGATGCTCCGATCTGCAAGAAAGCTGGTGATTAAATTGCACAATTTCTCGGGAAGCCCATAGAAAGGCAGCTTCGAAAGAAGCGCTTTATGCCAAACCCGATCGAAAGCCTTCACTATGTCCAAACTAACGGCCAACGCCTCCCCCTTGGGCTCCACTGCCTCCGCCCATCTATGGGTCAGGTAGACCAGAAGATCACCAGCTGAGCGACCTCGACGGAAACCGTACTGGCGGTCACTAATCAGCTAAATACTAGCTACTTCGTGGTGCTTTGGAACACCCGCGATAATTTTCTGGATGTCCCTCTTCCCGGCAATTTACGCAACTCTGGGGTTCAACCGTCCCAGGAATGCGGGAGCAATAAGTGGTGCCGTAGTCACCTAGGCACTTAACGCACCTAGGCCTGGCATAACAATTTTTGGCCGAGTGGGCGTACAATTGGCATAGGTAACACTGGCCAACGATGCCCTTATGTCAGGGGTTTCAACTGCAATCCCTGTTAGATTGCAGATGCACCGAATGTTAATAATCTCCTTGCCTTCCGGAGACAGGTCCAGAATGACAAGACACAGATCTAAGAAGCGTTTTGTATCGGTCTGGTGGTACATCCTGTGCATCTCCCGGATCGGGAGATATTGAACATTGACGTCGTTTAAAATGTGCTCAGTCTCAAGCTTTTTAGGGAGACCGTGGACGACCACACGAAGGTCGCGCTCCTTTGGGAGGGCATATGTGTACTTGCTGGATGCGCAGGTAATTTGTTATATCTACTGCGTAATTCCTCGGTCGAGTTAACAAACATGCGAATGCCCTGAACGGCGTTCTGCACCTTTGGGCAATAGATTTGTTTGAAGCCCAACCAGTATGATTGGTTGCTACATTTTGATCTGTCTTGGATTATTATGGGTGGTGGCGGCTTTTCCCTACGTTCAGCAGGGGATCCTTTCACTGCAGGCTTAACGCAGATTTGGTGGGTTGAACGCGTGTCGCGGAGGCTGGCTTTTTTGCCAGAGTGGCGTGTTCCGCTTTTTGCCTTGGACGAAAAGAAAAGAAAACCGGGGACAGGCCGCGGGTGGACATCGCGGAAAACTCGGGGTGCGGGGCGTGTCGTGGAAGAGTGTCGTAGACACGGGGGCAGTAGGTCCAGTAGGCCAGAGACATCAGCAGGAGGCCAGACATGCTGCAAGCGTTCACTTCACTTCACTATAAGACCGCTGTCACCCGGGACAGCGTGCTTCACGCACCACAATAAGAACACCAAGTCAGTAACCAAACACAAAGCACCAAGCAATGCAGTGTATTGCGGTAAGTAATAAAACGTGGTTAAATATATTGCGCGCAGGGACAATGAGAGTGGAAAGGCCGGCAACGCATCTGCAATTCCCCTGGTGTTACGGTTGCTCATGGGCGGCGGTAGTCACTTACCATCAGGTGAGTCGCATGCTCGTTTGCCCCCTCTTCTACGAAAAACAAATCTCAGGTGTCCCGGAAACGATGCTGCCACACTTTGACAGCTTTGACAGTTGGCTCTTTCTGGCAGACAGATCACTGGCAAAGACTTTGGAACCTTGTTTCCGCTCGATCGATTCTTCAATACAA
The DNA here is from genome assembly GCA_033319125.1 of Parnassius glacialis. NCBI lineage: Eukaryota > Metazoa > Arthropoda > Insecta > Lepidoptera > Papilionidae > Parnassius > Parnassius glacialis. Next base: position 31,265,498 of record JAVANC010000028.1, on the reverse strand, counting down.
GCTGTATTGAAGAATCGATCGATCGAGTTGCGTAAGTCCCGCTACATGCGTTTCGAGATCTGTCTGTTCAGTTGCCTGTATGCTGTCAATACTGTTGAAGACTGTAGCTTCATCTCCCGTCTAACAGCCATGAGATTAAGAGTGATCGGAGAGTTTTTGTGTTCTTTTACGGCGGGTCTTGCAGAACTTAGCTCCGACCGCATGGACATTTTCCACGAGCTTGTCATTTATATCGTCCACTGCATTGCAATGTTCTAGGCACTGAAAATGGTTTTGTAACTCGAGCTGAAAGTTTTAGGGACTCTGGAATGAAGGGGGACGGAGCGTTGACTTCATTAGACCTCTCCAACTTAACGTTTAGCTTCAGTGTGCCTCTAACCATTCGGTGATCGCTAACAGTTTTCACCTTCGCGATCACGGAGACATCACTGAACAGTTGTCGCCTGGTCGTCATAACTGTAATAATACGTACACAGTTAAAAAAATAACGTAAAGAGTGTTATTAATTCTTACATACATTTGTGTTACTTCTTTTTATAAAAAGTAATAAAAACATATTTTTTATCATAAGCCTACATAATTTTTAGTGGTAATTAAACAGAAAATGGTAGGTTTAGCTTAACAAAAGTTGTTAAACTGTTACTTGCTTACTCTCACTTTTACAGTGCTTGATTACTATGTCACCTTGTGGTAAGGTGTGCTGTGCTTTTATACGTAGAAGAACCTTACTGCAGCTGTATTATATCACGAATGCGGCGGCTCTTCCGGAGAAACATAACACCAGCGTAAAATATGGTATCATATGGTGAACATAGAAAACCGGAGACCCTTTTTACTGGGTACGAGCATTTCATCTTAATCCTCAAGGGTGACTACGCATCTGTATTTTGAATCTTAATCAAGAGTAAATGTAGATGTCTGTGGACAACAGTATCCATTTACCATCAGGTGGACTCAGTGCTCGATTGTCACACTTGTTCTATATAAAAATAATCTTGTAGATGGTGGGGCACACTGGTTTGACTTAACCTGAGCCTATTAAATTTTCAGTTCAGTTCAGACGCCAGCCAATTATTCCATTCCACGCATGATGGACGACGAAACAAACCGTTGGGTTCGAATAAGTGGTGTGTCGGTATGGAAAGGATTGAGAGGAATTAGGTAATGTAGTTCCTGCGAAGACTCAAAAATGTTTCCTGTAGAATACCGAAGGTCTGGCTACTCTGGACCTGAGTATGTCTTATATAAAAAAAACGCCACCTTTATCCTTAAGAGCACTCTTTAAGACTACACTCCTTGAGGACCAATATTGACTGCTTGCATGTCACTACCAGACGAATAGGTCTGGTAGTCCAGCTAATAAGAGGATGCCCTGTACTGTGTTTGAGGATACGATGATGCAAGGGAGACTTAATCCTAACCTAATGGTTGATTGTTCTATGACTTATATGATCGGTATATTGCTATTGCATTTTAGTTCAGTTTCTAAGTATTTGTTGGCAAGTAAAAAGTTTCCGAGAATAAAAAAAATATTATTTGCATTTTACCAAAACGGTTTGGTATAAATATTGTATGCCTTAAGCCCAAAGCGTGTAAGAATGTCCTTATTTTTTTGCAGAAGTCAATCTCCTTTTTTTCGAACCGTTGGGGTTCGACCAGATCCACTACCTGTGGGGCCGCTTCTGGCAGAAAGAGTTCATCACAAAGAGTCCCTCTTTCTCCATGAAGTCGGCCAGCTGCTTGCCTCTTGGCTTCCGTTGCCCTATTCCAAATTTCCCTACTTTCAGCTCACCGTTTTTTCTTATGACTAGTATTCCATTAAAGTCTTCCATTAACACCGTATAGTGGGTTTTGGAGGAATGCATGGCTCTAGAGATATCCTCATACATTTCCTCCACCTCCTCATCGGGATGTGCCGAGGTTGGTGCGTAAACCTGTATGACCTTCAGCGAATACCGTTTGGTGATTCTGAGTATAAGGTGCACAACCCTCGTCGACACACTGCCAATCTTTACAACGTCGTTAACGAGAGGCTTGTGGACTATAAATCCGACACGTCCTTGTGACAAATTGTCACCCTCCCGGTGATAGAGCAAGTTGTCGAATTCGAGGATTACCGTGTCCTCCCCCTCTCTTCGGACCTCGGATATTCCTATAATATGCCAGCGTAAATTGTCTATCTCGTCGTCCAGCTCCACGATCTTCTCATCAGCCCTCAGGGTGCGTGCGTTGTACGTTGCAAGTTCGAGTCGTCTTAGGTGGCAACAGAACCTCAATCGGAGATTCTTAGCACCCCCTGCCCCGCCGTTACCATGGTCACCACCGCAGCCAGTAATTGTGGGGCCGCCTGGGAATGGGTGCCGTCTCTTTGTTACTCTCATCATATTTGCCATAGTTGCCACGCTTGGCGAGCGGAGTGGCAACCGCAGTTTTTTTTAATTGTGATTTTGCTGTTATCAAAATGATGCTGCTGCCCATCTCCTGCCTTTTTCCCACTGTCGCCTCTTACGACACCCACGGGAAGATATGGGGTGTTGGATATTCTACACTACACGGCATTCTTCTTTACCAGCATATAATATTCCCCAACTTTACATGAAACCATATAGTACTGTAAGGAAGACTCGCTAATTGTTATTAATATCAGTAAAATTACTGGCTCGAGTATTGTTAGTGTTATGTGTTAGTGTACTGCAGTTGCAGTTTTTAGTTATTTTGTATTTAGAATTTTAATTAGTTAATTAAAATAAATATTAGAATCAGGCGTAACCTTGCAGAAATCCATTAGTCCAAGACTTAGCGGTCAGCCATTGCTTTGTATTTTCCACCTGACGATGCCTCGCTTGCGCCGTAGTATCGACGTAGTTGTCTTTCCTGCAGGGTTAGCGTAGGCAGGAGATTTTTTATCCCCGGGGATAGGACAAATTGTCGCTTAGTTTTATCTACCCGTTGAGCATAGGTATACTCATGGATATAATATACACAGTAAATAAAATGGGAGATAGACTTATCCACGCAATTACTGCCATTATAAGAAATTTCCAAAATAATTCAAAATCGATGTTTATACTCTAAGTCACAGTCATTATTTTTTAATCTGTGCTCGTGATTTCGATAGTCACTTATAAGTTTTCGTCACAAACTAATAAGAATATTTTTTATCTTTTACTTGGCCCCATTCTACACACGGGGGATATATGTCTACTCGTTATGTCAAACGGGATATAGTTCTCCTTTCCTCCGTTACCGTGCTTTAGCATAAAGACAAGATAATTTTATCTCATGTCAGTGGATATTATCAGGGAACACATTTTTTGTCCCCTGCACATGCCCAACTACAGCTAGTACTGATGTAATGGTATTAGAAGCAAGGTGTTGGGATTAGTATTCAATGACAAATGATGGAGGGCAGGAGATGCTCTTCAAATTAGGTAAGACGCATAATTTTTTTTATGTTAGACTAAGCTAATTAATTTAAATTTAGTTTAATCTTGTTACTTAAAGTTAAATTTAGTTTAGTTTTGTTAATGCCCTATTCATTTCCTGCATCTTTCTAGTCTGTCGATTGTTCTAGTTGGTTCTGCACCCTACGCTGCTTTTGTTATTCCTCTTCTTTGTCAGGTCAGCTAGCATGCTGTAATCGCAGCTCTTGGTAGGCGGTTACAGCACTAGCTTCTTAAACGTTGCTTTCCGTTGTTGGTTTGGACATTTCACATCTGACATAAGCGATATGATATACTGCTTATTATCAAAGCCAAGGGTTAAGGCGATTTTCTTATAGTCGCCTTTTACGACAACCACAGGACGGAATGGGGTATTGGATTCTACATTAACCTTACACGGCCACCACAAGGTCACAAAGGGCATTGTAAGACTGCTGTTTATGAATGTTTCTTACTCATCGGTCATTAGTTCTGTAAACAAAATGAGCGTTTAATTTCTCCTTTACTTGACGAGACTTCTATTATGCTATGTCGATTCTTCTTATTCTGCTATCTCTTCATACTTTCTTCATAATTTAAACTTCTATTACTGTCAATAACCAGGACTACCATCGGCTCCATAGGTACTTAATACTGGCAACTCACGCCTATACGCATTATATTGTAGTGCTGTTTATTACTCATTCATCATTTTTATTTATTACTAGAAGAGAAAAGGCACGGATGATTTCTGAATCTCGACAACAACGCGACCAAACCGGATCCAAATGTTAATCTACACCATCTAAGGACCAATTCAAATACATACAAAAAAAAATATCAAAATCGATCGAGCCGTTTTTGAGCTTTAGCGAGGCTAACGAACAGCAATTGAGTTTTATATATAGAATTTATATATTTATTTTTAAACATAATATACGTGGCCAGTTTTTTTTATGCCAGTCTCTATTTTATAGTATAATATAGTATTTAAAAGTATAATAAATTACACGTTATTGTAAACTGTTTATTTTAATTTTATAATTATTGTTTAAAACATCCAATCCCCTAAACATTAACATATTATTATCTATTGATGATTAAGATGTACGCTTATGAAATGTTTATTATATATATATTGGCATAACCTTTTCTTAGAATTAAATAACACCTATAACAACCAAATACAGATTTACAATATTTTTGTTTAATTTACACATTTTAACAACTAGAAACTGTGATGACGTTAACTGTGTAAATTCGATGACAACAACTCTAAAACTATTTACTACGGTTTATATATATTATGCTACGCTCTTACTATTGAATAAATAATAATAAGCATCTGAATACAAATGAAAAAAAGGTGCTATAACTGAGACAAAAGCAAATAAATTACATATTTCGGATACCAATACGTGAAGAGTCCAATTAGACGTACAGGTAATAATTCCTGTACAGTTTCATTGTATATCGATATTTCATTTCATTACGGTTCCCATTGTTTTTATAAAACCTTATAAAGGCTTATTTTTTCATTATATAATTAAAGCATTGGCAATAAGCAGATATGCTTTAATCTGCGACTGATCTGGGCAACTAATACACTGACAACATTCTCAAGACAGCCTCAAATGCATGTAACGATTTTTATTAATTTAAATTAAATACTTAAATTATAAATATACAAGACAGATATTATTGAGAAACTAGATAAATTAGACTCTAAAATTTGAGTTAAAACTTTGCGTTAAATACTTATTAAGATTTAAAATGTATTTTTATTTTTAAATAATTGATCATGTTATAATTTGTTTTTATAAGTGTTTAAAATGATCATATTTCAATTAATTTTAATAGGTGGACGGATTTGGGTATACTCGCATCTAAATTATTTCAAAAATTGGCTACAATTTCAACAAATTAGTCTTGCATAAATATTGTAAACCTTCGATTTGCCGACGATATAGTCCTCATGGCAGAATCGCTGGAGGAACTAAGCACTATGCTCAATGACCTCAATAGTGTCTCCCAACGGATAGGTCTTAAGATGAACATGGACAAAACAAAGATTATGTTTAATGTCCATGTCACACCTATGCCGGTAGTTGTTGGGAGCACTAAGCTCGAAGTTGTTGACGAGTATGTTTACCTGGGACAAATAGTCCGACTAGGTAAGTCCAACTTCGACCGAGAGGTCAATCGACGGATTCAACTCGGCTGGGCAGCGTTCGGGAAGCTACGACACATCTTCTCGTCAGAAATACCTCAAAACCTTAAAACAAAATTGTACAACCAGTGCGTGTTGCCAGTGATGACTTACGGAACTGAGACGTGGTCCTTCACTGCTGGCCGTATGAGGAAGCTCAAGGTCGCTCAGCGAGCTATGGAGAGGGCTATGCTCGGAGTTTCACTGCGTGATAAACTTAGGAATGAGGATATCCGCAGTAGAACCAGAGTAACCGACATAGCCCAACGGATTAGTAAGCTGAAGTGGCAATGGGCCGGCCATATAGCTCGAAGAACCGACAACCGATGGGGAAGAAAGGTTCTCGAGTGGCAGCCTCGTACCGGTAGGCGAAGTGTAGGGCGTCCCCCCACAAGATGGAGTGACGACCTGGTAAGACATGCAGGAAGTCGATGGATGCAGGTGGCTCAGGACCGTGCTTTGTGGCATTCTTTGGGGGAGGCCTATGTTCAGCAGTGGACTTGTGAAGGGCTGTAATGATGATGATGATGATGAAATATTGTAATTGAATCACTCAATAATCTCTAAAGGATAAATTGGTTCATCAATTATAATCAAATCTTATAAACATTTTTACAAGTAGAGTAAACAATATTATTTCGAAAACCACCTGTTTGTTGCCCAAATCTAAATCAAATTTTGTAATTTTATAACTTTTAACTTAAACAATGGACTAGACTAAAGACTTAACAATGGATGAGATTTCTTATCTATGTCGAAAATTATATCAAATTGAATGAACATTACGGCTTTAAGCGCGTTAAATTTAACATCAAAATTATATTCAGTGCAGTAGCACTCGCGATGTAAGATTATGGTTTAATATAACATCAAAATATATGAAAACAAAACGAGATAAAAACTCATAAATTACATTGTCATTAGTAATAGAAGCCCCTTGGTCGCGGCGCGACGCAAGCTTCTTCGCGAAATTTGACATCTGCTGTCCAATTCCACACCATAAACAGTATTTTCTTTCTTTTGAAAGGAAAATCTGTAGTGTTATGCAATATTTCAGAAAAACTTTAAAATCAAGTTTAATTTAGCGTAGCTTCCTTTTATTGGAATAATGAAAATAACAAATTTATGGATATTGGATTTTAAGATATTTACAAGCTCTTTTGATATGCTAGACGAACAATTCCTCCTATTTACACGGTATATTGGTATATAATATGGATACTGATATGCTTTAATAACATAACAATTTTGTACACAACTAGTCATGAACATCTTACTTCGCGTTTAGTACATAATATTATTATCATACAAATAATAATGATCTTATATTCAATAACGTTTATTCTTATATTTTAAAATATTGTACACTGTCCTAATTTTATATGTATATCATATTGGACATTTTCACTTATCCTTATATCTTCCTACTAACTGCAAAATCCAGTTTCCTATAATCAGTCTGTTTTAGTAAATTACACTTAATAATACTAATGATATTTTACGGAACATTCAATTTTTTACAACTACGCTTTTCTATCACATATTATTCCATATTCCCTTCAAAAACAACGTCTCGCATTGACACAAGTTTATTTTACATCATAATAACTAATTACATTTGGACACGTAATCGGATTTACGCATAATTGGCAACTCGCTTGTTTTTTTTTTATTTAAAGTAAAAAAAAAATTGCTATAAAAATTATTTAAAAATGTTATATTTTATTGATGTTAGAGTGGTAGAGCCACGCAGCAGCTTTTGCTGTCGCACGAATGGGCCGGCTCGAACCGGGGTGGTACCACGACCTCACAGAATACCAGCGTGAAGTAGAGGTTTACCTCTGCGTTTCGCTTGGTGAGTGCAGGTGGCTGGAGGCCCTTTTTACTGGAAATGAGGCATTCCATCTTAGTCCTCACGGGTGACAACGCATCTACATTTTCAATTGTAATAGAGGATAGATGTAGATGTCTATGGGCTGCAGCAACCACTTACCATCAGGTGGACTGTGTGCTCGTTTGTCACCCTTATCCTATAAAAAAAAAAGATGTATGAGAAATTCGAAACCAGTATTTTGGCAATTTTATTTCATGATTTGATTTCATTTTCCGATTTTTAACAGTTTTAAAATTATGGCCCTGTGAGTTATCGCGTCGAATGATAGGTATACGTAATATATTTGATTGATGTGAATAGTACTATTCCATAACATAACGACAATTATATTATCAGCGTTGTGAATAATCCATTTACTAATTTTGATTATCTAAATGTGCTTCATACCTTAAATGGAATTAATTTTGACTTGCGATCCCAATATTGCATAAAAGTGACAAATATTATGTTGTTTTTGTTGGTTTAAATAGTCAACTAGCTTCATGTAAAATTATGTCAAATACACCTTTGTTCAATAAAATTAAGCCAAAAAAGATAAATCTTTGTCTAATATTACATAAGATTAGGGGTAGAAAACTAATTACAGTAAGAATTGGAAAAGGTTTAACATGAAAACCTTTGGAATTAGTTGATTCAGCAGTCGGCAACCAATTGGTGTCTAGAAAAGATTGGTCGATAACATTCTGCACAGTACCTTAAAAGAAAGATAAAATAAAATAAGTTGATTACAATTTGATCAGTCGATAATTAATTATTGTATACGATTTTTATTATACACACTAACATAACATGTTTTTTTAAACATCTTATTTATTGGCATTAAAATATATATTTCCAAACTGTCTCTATTTTTGAATCTGTCTATCACTATTTATAGTAATACAAAAATGTGAATCTTTTATTATTTAATATATTATATTAATTATAATTTTACTTTGTAGTATCATCATATATGTCGATGTTGCATAATATCAATAGCCAGTACGTATTAGGCCTATCTTCCACGACATGACGCCACATTGACGGAACTGATCAGTAGCAAACAAAGTAATAACGCATTACATACATACACATACATAACCCTTCTTGGAAATTTCTGGAAATTGCGGTTTACGTTTCTTTCTTTTTGGTGTTCGATTCTTAAAAAAAATTGTTATTGGAGATACTATAGTAAACAAACAGTAGCACGCATGGAGAACGTTATATCGCAAATGATCAGGTGTTAACTGACACGTTACTGAGCAATGGGAATCGTGCGGACTGCTATTGAAAAAAGTAAGAGGGCGAGATACTCAGTACAGTTCGTACGGATAAAGAACGGGATTGGGAATCGCGGCTCATTCGGACTCATCGAGTCTGTACCGTCAACATGCACACTACCAATAGCGAAAACCCTCTAATAACGGTTTATCGTTATAACGTTATATTAATTTATAATATTTTTTTTTAATTTTTTAAAATTTTATTGCAATTTTTGTATTGATGGGAATAAAAAATATTTGAAAAGAATTGTATACGCAAGTTGGGACATTAATTTTAAAATAACATTTATTTCTAGCGTCCCGCTCTGGCTTCACCTACTCGTTAATCATTAAACACCATTTATTTTATCGCTTTATCTGCAGTAGGATATAACAATTCAAAAATAAAAAGATATACGTAGTAGTGTTTTTATTCCAAAGATCTTAACTGAACTTGACCATCAAAATCCGTGCAAGTATTTGGCTTCACACCACGTTTCACATCCTTTAGACTAATTTTATCATATTTCTATTTTAAGAAAACTTCTAATATTTTCGGATTAATATATAATAATAATATTTTTAGATAACAATAACTATATTTTTTCGTAAAGTTATATTATTATTGGTTCAGCCATTCTGAAGATTAGCTCGGACAGAGAGACAATGTGACATAACAAATGAAAATTTTAAAAATTATTTAGTTACTCACCTCTAAATAGCATGCAAATATTTTAAACAAAAATACTAACTAATAAAATCAACAATAAATATAAAGAAAACTCTCAAAATACGTCGTAGCTCACAAATTTGACATTTTGTTATACTAATTGATTCCAATGACAACTTGGGACTGAAGTTAAAGAACATACGAAAAACACATATAGCAACGTAGTTTTTGCAGTCTTTACTGGCGGATGTGAGTACAGATAGCGACAGTGTGCGAGCGAGAATTCAATAGAGGCGACGCCATTTTTAATCCCATTCTTTAACCGCACGGGTAATACTCCTTAGTACTAAAAGTTTATAGTTATGTAACTAATTTCTTTAGCGTAGTGTCGTGAAAAATAGGCCTTATTATAAGTATTTTGTTATTACTTACCGTATGTCACTTCTGGCGTGTAATACTTGTGTTCGGCTGGTTGTACTGCTATCATCCAATCTATGAAAAGTAAATACAATGAACAATTAAAATATTTTTTTAGTATTACTTTTTTCCGTTTATCTATTTGCTACTTCAAAGAGGTGAGCACGCTTATTCTAGGATGTTATAGTTCTTACTCTAGGTATACCAAAAACCCAAAAATGAAATAAGTGGCTCCTGTTACATTGGACAGGTGCAAACAATTTTATGCAAAGGAGCTTCGAGAAACGTTATCAACCCTGAGAATTAAGATGAAATAATCTAAGATCTTTGAATTGTTGTAAGTTACACGTGGTAGAGCTAGCTGTAGCTATATTAGTAGTATAGTTGTAGCACGAATGGGTAGGCCCGACCGGGGAAGGACCACGCTCGCACAGAATACCAGCCTAAAATGGCAGCTTGCTGCTGTGTTCCGTATGATCAGTGTAGAGAACCGGAGACCCATTTTACTGGAAAAGAGGCATTCCATCTTAGTCCTCACGGGTAATGACGCACCTGCATTTTGATTATTTATTGAGGATAAATGTGGATGTCTATGGGTCACACCAACCACTTACCATCATGTGTACTGTGTGCTCGTTTGTCACTCTATCCTATAAAAACAGTTAATTTTTTACTTACATGGCATAGAAGTCAATTCTGTGGTAGATGATCTATACGTGGTTCTTTCAACTGCTTCAGTTGTAGTCGATGGTGTAGTAGTAGTAGTGGTAGTCGTTGTCGTCGTCGTTGTCGTTGTAGTGGTTTTTATTTCTGTTTTTAATAAAAAAAGTTCGCGAATTTATTTTATTAATTTAAAAAACATATTAACTACTAACTAGTATAAAACACTATTTACGAGTACAATAATAGTAAAAAAGAGAATAACAAGTCCCTGAAAACTCAAATAACATTGTAATAAATTTGGAATTTAGGACCGATGGAGAGACGCATACGAGCATTACTGGCTATAGTACCAACTATGCTGTGGTGAGGACTATAGTCAACACTTTCTAGAAATTTTTAAAGGCCCTTTTTACTGGAAATGAGGCATTCCATCTTAGTCCTCACGGGTGACAACACATCTACATTTTGACTTGTAATTGAGGATAGATGTAGATGTCTATGGGCCGCAGAACCACTTACCATCAGGTGGACTGTGTGCTCGTTTGTCACCCTTATCCTATAAAAAAAAATTCATGTCCTCAGATACTTTCTTGGAAAGGTCCCTTTACAACATATTTAATGATCGTTAAAACGAAACAAATTCTAACGAGTTTCTAGTACCTTGTTTGTTGTAAATTTTATGATATCTCTTTATTTTACTAGATGCTCTTGTTTGTCTGCGTAATTTATATAATAAAGAAATAAAAAGTAAGTTGTGAATTAAGGCCTCAAATTATTTTTATTTTGTTATTTTTGTGTTTGGAATTTACAGAATTAAAGAAGAGAGACAATCCTTTCAGGCCAATTCAGAATTTTTCAAACATTTTTTACTTATCCATATTACAAGACAGGACGACTTTCACGCCTATGATAACAATAATTCACTACAAAAGTGTTACAATATCGAATCCAAACAATAATATCATGAAAAAAATATTTCACATCACTTTAAAAATATCTGTTTATAAAATTGTTCTTACCGTAAAGTCTCATTGTGCCCTCGGCTTTCCCAAAAGCGTTAGAAGAAAAGCAAGTATATGTACCAACGTCCTCAGTCGTAAATTTCATTACAATTAACGTTGCTTTTACTTCGTAAATAGAGAGTCGTTCTTCAAACACATCATACTTTTCTCTGAAACATGCAGTTAAGTTTGAATTTCATTGTTTTATTAAGAATTCCTCCAAATTTCAAAGCATATAATTATATTATACCAAATGATATAATAGTATCTGTTTTATGTCATTTATGTATACAATGCAATCACAAGCAAGAATTATGTAGAGTTTGTATTGTGTCTATAAGTACGAATGTATGTATTAATTGCATTTATTACCGAACCGTGTCTTGTTAACGTGAACCCGCTTATTATTATGTGACTATCATCATCATCACTACAGTTCATCACATTTCTCATCACCACTGCTGATCATAGACCTCCCCCAAGAAATACCATAAAACACAGTTCTTAGCCACCTCCATCCATCAAATTCCTGGGCAGCATTCGGGATATTACGACACATCTTATTATCAAGTATACACATAGTTCAAAACTTAAAATACGAATATGAAACCAGTTCGTGTCGCCAGTTATCACATATTATGGATCTGAGACGTAGTTTTTCTTTGGTGGTCGTATTAGAAGGCTCAAGACCGCTCGGTGAAATATGTAGAGGGCTATGCTCCAAGTTTCTCTCCATAATAGACTTCGTAATATGGATATCCGCAGTATTATAGAAAGTAACGACGACTTGTGTCTATAGGTTTGAATTTTAAGTAATTAACCACAGTAATAATGAATTCATTTTTAGGAGATTATTAATGTTAACAAAAATCTCAAAATGTTTTGTGACCGTTCAGAGTGTATATACTATATAATAATCCTTTTTTTTTAATTTTTGTATTTATCAAGTTGTTAAAGTAAAGTATTTAGTATTATATCGTCTTATTAAAAGAAAGCTTACACAGAGATAATCACTTCTTCGCCACGTTTAAGCCAATATATATTTGCCGAAGGATTGGCTTCGACAACACATTCCAGGTTCGCTTTTGAGCCCGTCGTTATTCCAATAACTTTGGATTTGATTTTAACTGTAGGCCCAACTACGACATAATATAAAATTTTATTAATGTAAATTTTATAACTTAAAATCATTACTGTTATTTGCATACAATTTTTATATTGAGGCAAAATAACTTACAATTCACAGTTAGCATTATACGCTTGCTCACCGATGGTGGAACATCATTAGAAGCGATGCATAGGTACGCGCCCATTTGCTTGCGATCCACTCTTGACAGGTTTAATGAAGAGCCCAAATACATGTCAACTACAAAAAGTAAAATAAAATGAAAGTATGGATGAAGAACATTTTGAAATAATACAATGAAATTAAAATTTAAAAGGACATGGATATTACCAAACGAATAATGTCTTATATAGACTATAATATATCATATACACTTTGTTCTGACAATTATAATTTGTAAATCACAGATCTTGCTATATTGACATAAATCATTAGTGTATTAATGTTATAATAATGGCAACCGTAGCATTGACTTTATTTCTTGTCTTTTGAAAGTTAAAAACTTTTGTTGTTATTTATATAAATATTAAAGTATTACTGTATTATTAAAAAATCCTATTTTTTTATAAAATAAGAGATAGGTATTTGTACTTCAACCATATTTTTAGTGATACTTAAAATACCAGGGTAATGTAAACGTGTAATCAACCGCGCTAATCTTACTGGTTTCATTAAACAGAGTACTTGGTATGTAATTGCGCTCAAAAGCTTTCATTGCGTGTAATTTATTCCTAAAAACTATACTATTTGTGACCAAGTATCTGATATTAGATGGATTGTTTTAGTTTTTACGTATCTATTAATTATTTCAAACAACATTCTTAATTTATTTTTAGATTTTTATATGTAGGTAAGATTTACTTTACAAGAGTGGTTCAAAATAACGTTGACAAATGATTTTACAAATTATTTTATTAGCTCAACAAAAAAAATCAATTAACTTCAAAATTATTAAACACGCCATTCCACGCTCATGCTATGAAATTGTCTCAACGTTTTTAAAAAATTAACTTTTTGGTTTTATCAACATTATTTTGGGATACGGTGCATTGATTAACTATGTTCCCTTTATAATAAATTACCAAACGAAGCATATTAAAATACATTATAAATATAGAATTATTTTGAATAACTTACCTTTGCTAAGATTTCCGGCTTCGTTGCGTAGTTGTATATTAGATCCATCTTCCCTTCTCCAAAGTATTCGAGGCTCAGGTCGGCCATCCGCTTTACAAGTGATAATAGCGTTCAAACCTTCCTGTATTATTACGTCACCACTGGTACCTTCATCCATTATATTAGGCGGAACTGTACAAATAATATTTACTATTTTTATAAAATGTGGGAGTAACGATAAGTTATATCACGTACTACCCTTCTATCTATGTATATGTATTTAATTGACAACTTATTGTTTAACTTTACTTTACTAATTTGTCACTACTTTATTTATTTTCTTTATTATTTTCTTTTTATACAAATTAGAAACATATAAGAAAAACTATACTATACAGAATTATATCTTTTAGAAATTATGCGACGGCAGCAATTATTCTCTCCATAAATTACAAATACAAAACAACCCTTTAGTTTATTCAAAATAGTTTGGTAACACTTCAATGATTTTATTATATAATCTGTTGGAAACTTACATTTCTGTTTATTATTGTAAACTCAAAAATTAATGAGATAGTATCGTTTCCAAATTATTCACAAGTTAAAAAGATTTGCAAGATATATTAAGATATGAATGATTTTAAAATATAATAAACTTAGATAAGTTTACGCTATTATATTTAATAATACGAGTAAACCAGTAAAAGTTGTGCACAGGTCCAGATGAAACTGTAAATCAGGTGCAGCTGTGAATACTGGGAAAACCAAAAGGCTAAAAGCACTAACATCACAGAATATAAACGAACATCGAAGAACACAGGCTTACTCTCAAATCCAAGAGAGTTTTATGAGTGGGGAAAAGCTCGCCGTGCTTGCAATAGTACGTGGTCGTTATTTTTACATAACCTGGAATATATTTTATATGACAGATATGTTTTTCTTGACCAGTAATTACATCTATCATCTAAAATATTGACACCAATGAAGATCGAATTTAATTTGTTGGTGTTAAATCGAGTGCTTATCGTCTGATCTAATACAAATACTATACAAATACTAAGTTACATTTGCAGAATAATGTATGCAATTTCATTTTATCTGTTGTATTTTTCGTTCCACAAACTTTTAGTGCATTAAGGCAATACAATTATTTTAACGAAATACAATATTTATAGTGTGTTAACACACAATTAACATTTAGTGAACATAATTTTATTTCTGGATTAAAGCACAAGACACCCAGATAGAAATATGTTTATCGTTTAATACGAAACTCGTAAAACCAAAAAGCTTTTAAAACGTTTTTAATCATACATATAAGTATACTTCATATCGTCAACTTTTATGTCAGCGTTTTAAATCCATTGTTAGTCTTGCTCATAGGACCATAGGCCTTTAACAGAATAAGTCAGCTGGTAATCATTCATAGGAAGATTTGCTAAGACTCACAACGCTGGTTTGATAAATTGCTGAGTGTAATACTCTATAAATACAATTTGATTTAATTACAAAAAAAACAACAATTTGTTACTTGTCCTGACAGTCCTGACCTCTCATATCTGACCTCTCATATATTATTGTATATAAATGAAATAAATGAATGCCAATTACTTACCTAAAACGTCAATGCAACCGATTTCCTTTTTCATTGTGCTTGTGTTTATTTGGCACATATAACAACCCCTATCCGCAACTTTAAGGGGCCGAATGTGAAGTTGCCAAGAACCAGGAGAGTCGTTCGTTACGGCGTAACGGGGACTGTGTGTGACAAGTCGCGTGTGAAGAGTAAGGATTGTCTGGTCATCTGCGCGAATCCAGGCGACCTGTGTAATTATTTTAGTAACGATAATTAATACAATCAGGCGTTACATTGCGGAGCCGTGGTAGCTCAGATGGTTAGCGCTCACTGTAAATTTCACAGTACGCAAGCAAACCGGGTTTGATCCTCGCCGGCACCAATGAAATTGTCAATTACAATTTTAAGTGCTGATTTACCACGTTCTCGGCGGTGAAGGAAAAAGAGGAAACCTGCATGTCTGAGAAATGAGGAAAAAAAGGATTTCGAAAACATGTGAAGTTCACCAACACGTATTGGGGCAGTGCGGCGGACACTTCCTTGCCTTAAAATCCTCTCAGAAATGAGGGGAGGCCTGTGCCCAGCAGTGGGACATATTTAGGCTGTAACATTACTTTACTTTTTACATTGCGAAAATCCATTATATTAAACATATTAAAAATTAGTTAGCTAAGACCCGCGTTATAAAATAAAATTATGTGTCTTACCTAGTTTGAAGAGCATCTCCCGCCATCCCTCAATTGCGTGCACTATTACTACTAATACTAGCACCACTACTCCCAACACCACTACACTAAAAGAACATACCACCGCCGATAATACGATACGTTTTTCACCTCTAAACAAGACATCCTAAGGGGAAGTATACTTTGCGGTGACTGACCGCTAAGTGAGCGGCGAGCCGAAACAGGCGCTAACAGTGTAGTGGTGTTGGGAGTAGTAGTGCTGAGATTAGTGGTGAAGGGGATAGTGCACGTAATTGAGGTGTAGCGGGAGGTGCTCTTCAAACTAGGTAAGACACATAATTTAATTGTATTAAGTCGATCTTAGCTTTCTAACATCTTTAATTTTTACAACTAACAGAGCAAATGCATAGATTGAAAAACGTATAATTATTTATAAGGACTTGATAACATTAAATATTATTAAATATTATATTTAAAAATTAGGTGTGCACACAAATGTGTCTGAAACAATCCTTAGTAATGACTAATAGTTGTTCCGTGTATATAAATATATCACTGATTTTAATGATCATATTCTTATTCACATCACGAGCTATAAAGAGCTCGAAGTTTCTCTTCGTGATAGAATCCGCAATGATGGCATCCGTAGCAAAACCAGAGAAACCGAAATTGCTTAACAAATTAGTAAGCTAATATGGCATTACTTGGGGGAGGCCATGTTCAACAGTGTACTTGTGGGCTGCAATTATTATTATTATGATGATGATTATTCGATTTTGGTATCTTTTTTCACAGCTATGGAAAAGGTCACGTCACCAAAAGATTTACAGGCTTTTTTGTGTGTTATTTAGGTACTGAATATCTGGTACAGTAATGGCGAAAGTGTAGCTGATACGGAAAAAAGTTTAGAAAGGCTTACGTTCTTTCAACAGTAGAAAACTTCGACCAACAAGCTGATGGAAATATTAGTGTAACGAAGCAATTAATTGATTTTATTTATTTAAATAACTTAAAACACAAAATGACAATCTTAATGTGAGACATTAATTTGCTAACAGTCAATCCTTGGGCAATGCAGAGTTAAAATAGAGTGGGTGTAGAAGAAAAATAAGGAAATATACAAAAAATTAACCGTTCGTCTCATTACGGGCTGTTATTTTTTGGAACGAAGTTCCTTATCGGACGGTACGGATTTGACGGATGGGGCCTAGGTGAGAAAAAGTGTAAGATTTTTCGGTCACGACCCCTTATGACGCAGTATAGACGGCCTTGGCGGCTATAAGGAAGCGAGGTGGAATAATATCCATCTCCCTCGCACTTTTTGTTATCTTGCCATGAAGGAAATATTATTTTGTTATAAATGACGCTTCATTTTAATAGAAGCTAGCATTTATTTGAATTTGTTAATCAACAATAATACGACAATAATAACAATAATACGTCTATCAATAATAATTTACTACGAAAGGAAGTTCGTTCCAACCGAGTGTCCCACGACACCCACGCATGTGTTTTTTTTTATATTTAGACGAACACTATATACAAGGGCGACACTGAAAGTTTTTAGAACTGCCCACTTGTAAATGAAATAATAAAAAATAAGTTCAAATTTTGAAAGTGGAACTCTTTGCCAATATTATTGTATATGTATTTTATTAACTTGTCATTTGTTTATGATTAGGCGGCAAATTGAAAATTGTCTGTGTCACGTCAGCATGAATTTAACGCGAGAAAATTTTCGTACAATGATTTTTCATAACTTTCGATGTCATTTAAGTCAACAAGAAAGTTATGACAGACTTCGATTGGATAAAGCCCCATCTCGTGCCACTGCTTACAACTGGTTTAATGAGTTTAAACGTGGTCGCACTAATCTCACCGATGATCTGCGTGAGGGACGGCCTTCGACGACGACATCTGAAGATTACATCAATATTGTTTGGCGTATGATAGAGACTGACAAAAGAGTGATTTATCAGCAGGTTCGGACAAGCTTAAGCATTGGTATGAGTTAAGTGCACAAAATCCTCCATGAATATTTAGCGGTCAGGAAGCTTTGTGCCCGGTGGGTATCTCATAATTTGACAGAGGCCCAAAAACTCCGTTGTGGAGTTTGGCGTCGTGAAATGTTTCAAAGATTTAACGGAGGTTACTCAAATCCTATGTTCGACATGCTTACGGATGACGAAAGCCGGATTTATTTTTATGATCTTGAAACTAAGAAACAGTCTGCGGTCTGGGTGTTTTCTTCCGAGGAGTTGCCAACTAAACTGAAGAGAGGTCAAAGCGTGGGAAAAAATATGGTGGTCTCGTTCTTCGGAAGCTCAGGTCATTACGCAACAATTGTTTTAGAGGATCGAAAAACAGTTACTGTAGTGTGGTACACTAATAATTGTTTGCCACTTGTCTTGAAAAAGGTTCGGGAGAAACTACCTCACAGTAGGATCCTCCTTCACCACGATAACGCCTCGTCGCACACTGGCGGTGCAAACAGTCGACTTCTGGCGACGTCAGACGTGGAATTACTGGGTCACCCGCTCTATAGCCTCGACCTTGCACCTTGCGATTTATTTATTTCCGAAAATAAAAGAAAAACTTCGAGAAAAACGTTTTATAGATGCCTAGGAAGCAGTGGCTGTGTTTTAGAATGTCGTCGAAGAGAACCCTAAGGACGAGTGGGCAAAGCTTTTCTCAGTGGGTCCATCGGATGCAGCGATGCATTGATGTAAATGGACACTATTTTGAAAAAATATAATAAAACTAATAACTGGCTAGTTTGTTAAGTTTTTGATTTTCGGAGGATGTTCAGTGTCACTCTCGTATTACTTGATGAAATAAGAAAAATAAATTAATGTTACATATTTCATCGATGATTTTAACTTACTTTGAAATGCCAATGTCTTAAGTTTGTTTGCAGTTTTCATACTCCACTGTCCCTAATGATCAAATTTATTTAATCATCAATTTTAATATCATCCACCCATACATTACCGTCACCGTTACCATCTTAAGAGACAATAATCTCCCCGACAGATTGCCTCAAAGTGAGGATTTTTGCTTGACAGGCTATTTGGCAACTTTTATATAATTTTGAGTTGATAATATCAGGAAGATGGTTCTGTCCGTTTGTATTTTTCAGTTTGCCTCGGTCGCTTCTTAATGACACAACGGGACGATATGAGGTAGCAGATATTCTTATCTACCACTACACGGTGAAATAATATTACATTCTAATTGAAATATTAATGATATATAAAATATATAAAATTTAATACACTTGCAGTAAAAAAAGATAACTAATTAAAATAAAATACTAAGGCAAACAAATTATAAAAACGAAAAATGATGAGAATTATTTAAAATTTGATAGCTTACAATCTACATAAGATTATATTTTCATTTCTCTAATTTATAGAATAATATTATATTTTCACTTAAGTAGTCCAAAATATTAGTAGTAAGTTAGGAGTAATAATATTAACATAATTAGAAAAATAAGTTAGAAAAATATATAATAGAAAAATAAATTGTGAAAAAACTGATAAAAAAAACATTATTAAGGAACATCGGCCTGCTTACTGAATTTTAAATACCGAAGCGGGCAAGAACAAAAGCATTAAAGGAAGGCGCCTCCATGAAATGCTAATAAAGTGAAATGCTCGACAAGAGTGCAGGACGGAAATGTTTTCTGCGATTGCGGAAATTCGTTTGATCATTTATGTGATATTTCCTGTTAGAGATTTATGTTATTTTAGGAAATTATTACAAATTCAACAAAACAACTATATCCACTTTATAGAAATGAACATTTTGCACGAAAACGTATCACGTACTTGCGTGCGTGAGTGCGTGTTTGCGTAAGTGATACAAATGAATCACAATAAATGAAAGTTTTTTGCGTATCCTTAAAATTACTATAAATAGTATGGGATGGGTTGATATAACAATATAGTGATGAGCCGACCTGACACATCATTACCGGTACGAGTCTGTCACGGTAATGGTAACGGTAATCACGATTACAAACAATACACATTAAACAAGCAAAATGTTTTGTGCCGCCAAGCAGCACTGCACACAGCTGACGTTCTGATTTAAAGAACAAGAGAGCCAGTATGATTACAAGCAACTTATATTCGTCTGTAGGGTTGAAATATTTCCCAAAGGTACCGTATCTGCGACTTGTCGTCGTCGCTGGTGAAAAGAGGGCTGGTTCTTTTCTCGCTCAAAGACTAAGTATAAAATATTGCGGAGAGTAGAAGTGGATATATGAATTTTTAATTTTAGTATATTTAATATTTTAATAAATTTTGTATATTATAATTTAACTTAATAATTTTATGTATTATATCGCGTTCATTTTTACTTATTTTTAAGCAATAATGGATTCTTAACAAACGTAAAGAATTAAAAAATTTACTAAATTTAATATTTTTAACCATCTTCAAAAAGGAGTAGGAACTCAGTTGGATTGTACGTTTTTTTATGTGTGTTACCTCATAACCGTTTTCTAGGTGAACCGATTTTGATGATTCGGTTTTTATTTGAAAGTTAGTGCTTCTCATGTGGTCTCATATAAGTTTGATCAATGTTTGACCAGTAGTTTAAATTTTTTTATTTTACCACTTAATTTATTATGTTAATGTCCATTAAATAAGTTTTATTTAACGTATAGTATTCACGTGACATAAAAATCTGTTAAATTATTACCTACATATCATCAGGTGTATCTTGATATTTTGTTTAAAATAATAAAAATAGAGTTGCGACCGATGGTATAAATGCAGAAAATATTATTTATTACACTATTATTGACCGTCGTCGAAACAGTGCCCTACATGTGAATGCGCGTCGTGTCTATTCAGTTACATAATTTATTACACACAATGTAGCTACTGTTGCACGCACATAATATGCGGATGTTGCGTCCAAAATGTTTACGTGGTAGAGCCAGGCTACAGCTATACAAACCTACAGCACGAATGGGTCGCATCACGTTGTTATAGAATACCAGCAATAAACAATAGATTAATAAAGTAATAGTTCATATGGTAAGAGTGTAAAGAACCTTTTTTACTGATAACAAGGTATTGCATCTGAGTCCCCAGTGGTGACAACGACAAATTTGATTTTTAATCGATGAAACATGTAATAATGTCTATGAGTCCCAGCATTCAGTTACCGTCAAGTGAACTATATGGTCGTTTGTCACCATACTCACCACGTTGTGGGTATAGGCAAACTTATTCTTTCTTTTTTTTATAGGATAAGGGTGACAAACGAGCACACAGTCCACCTGATGGTAAGTGGCCGCTGCGGCCCATAGACATCTACATCTATCCTCGATTGCGAATCAAAATGCAGATGCGTTGTCACCCGTGAGGACTAAGATATAGTGCCTCATTCCAGTAAAAAGGGCCTCCGGCCACCTGCACTCACCAAGCGAAACGCAGAGGTAAACTTCTACTTCACGCTGGTATTCTGTGAGGTCGTGGTACCACCCCGATTCGAGCCGGCCCATCCGTGCGACAGCAAAAGCTGCCGCGTGACTCTACCACTGTGTTTCCCTCGCCAATGTTCCGTACTCTAGAAAAACAGCTTTTGTGCACCCAACCCCTAGAAAACGTCCAACATTCACTCTAAACCATCCAACTTGTTAGTTTGTTTATGCCTATCACCTCCATGTTTGTAATTAAAACTATGCAATTGCTTAGTAGTTTTTAACTCAGAGGATTTTTGAGAAAACTGATAACACCAAGTGCGAAATACGTACACATTTCTTAAAGCTAAAGGAACAGCCTAGGCAACACATTATAGTTTATAACATTCATAGTTATGTATATGATAAATATCACTGGCAATGTATTAAGCACCAGCCATGCTATTTTTTTTGGAACACGTTGAGTGCTGAAACAAATTACTTGTGTCTTATATCATGCTTTTGTTAAAAAAGCTAGGAGCAAGGGTGGCTAAATCAAATTCAATAGAACCCTTAGAAGACAAAGTTATGTGCGTTTAACACAAAAAAAATCTATGTGCCTTGTTACTTTAATTTAGGGCACTCTCCTTGTTGCCAAAACTGTTGTAGAACGTTCGGTGTTCACTTGCAAGTAAAAGCGAAATTGGCCTCCAAGATCCTTGGCCGGCATAGTAGAGCAGGCAGTATTTCATGCAGGCACAGCACTTGCAACTTTACAAGGTGCAAGTTTGGCCTTATATGGAATACTGTTCTCATGTCTGCGCCGAGATACCCCAGCCAAGAGCGTCGAGTAAATAGACGTTGCATCATTTTCTATTGCATTTGCCTAGGAGAGGACCCACGGATCAGAGAAGTTTTCTGGATTGATTCTAGCCGCCTAACACCACCATCGGACATCGCGACATAATTAGCGATACCACCCACACCATCTCGATCCTTCGCGGTCCACTGTGCAATTTTTTTTTATAGTATATGGTGACAAACGAGCACACAGTCCACCTGATGGTAAGTGGCCGCTGCGACCCATAGACATCTCCATTTATCCTCGTTTGCGAATTAAAATGCAGTTGCGTTGCCCCGTGAGGACTAAGATGGAATGCTCGTTTCCAGTAAAAAGGGTCTCCGGTTCTCTACACTCACCATACGAAACAGCAGTGGTAAGCTGCTATTTGACGCTGGTATTCTGTGAGAGCGTGGTCCTTCCCCGGTCGAGCCGACCCATTCGTGCTACAACTATATTACTAATATAGCTGCAGCATGGCTCTACACGTATAATATTTCACTAAAAGTTTTCTACATCACACGATTTCTTTGTGAAACCAGTTACAACAAATGCTTTTTCTGGATCAATAAGACTTAGGTACCTTCAAAAAAGAGTCTTTTCATTTTTAATAGGACGGAGACGCATTTGCAATTATTTTGGTGTTGCAGTTGTTCACGGGTGGCCGTAGTCTCCCTCTTCCATAAAAACTGAAACAGGAGATGGGCAGCAGCAACTCTCCAAAAACATCTCAAAGTAATAAAACTGCCAAACTGCCAATCCTCCTATATGAACCCTACATGATGCATTCTGTGGCTTCTTGATAGGCTGTTGTAATGATGATGATGATGATCTATAACTTGCGTTGCGGTAATTAGTATGATGATAATGATTATATAGCTTTTTTTTGGTCACCACTGGCGATAATCTCTGAGTATCTCGTTATTTAGTTACCAGAAAATACTTACTGCTTGCTAGCAAGATTTGGCATTTGGATATATATAATGACATCATGCACCTCAATAGTGGACAATACGCAGCCAGTCTGTACTCGCTTTATACCTTCACTTTCTATATAGTAACATTCGGTCTTATTTCAAAAAATAGTTTATAAATATTCTGTTTTAATAACTATGCGGACTAAAATATGAAGTACCTTCTGTGTACTAAATATCGGGAATTTGTCAATAAAACAAAAAATACGAATTATTCATCTAAATTTATTTTATCGCCTTCAAAGTAGGCCCCATCGTTTGCAATACAACATCTCCAACGCTTCACCCAGTCTTCCATACATTTTCATAGGCTATTTGCGGTATGGCCTTTAGCTCATTCAGCGAATTTTTTGTTATGGCTTCTATCGACTCAAAATGTTTTCCTCGAAGTGGTAATTTTAACTTGGGAAATAAAAAAAAGTCAGATGGAGCCATATCAGGTGAATACGGTGCTTGGTCGAGAACTTTTGTTGAATTTTTCGCTAAAAACTCTTTCACTATAATTGCTGTGTGTGATGGTGCATTATCATGGTGCAGCATCCATGAGTTGTGTTGCCACAAATCTGGGCGTTTTCGGCGGATACTCTCACGCAAAACGCTTCATGACGCCTAAATAATATTCTTTATTCACTGTTTCTCCCTTTGGAAGGAATTCGGAGTGAACCACACCACGGTAGTCAAAAAAAAACTGTCAGCATCACCTTGATTTTGGAGCGACTTTGCCGAGGTTTTTTGGGTTTCGGCTCGTTTTCGAGACGCCATTCTGAAGACTGTTGGCTTGTTTGCATGTCGTACTCATAAACCCATGTCTCGTCGCCAGTTATTATACGTTTCATAAAGGTCGGATCCGTAGAAGCTCGGGAAACCATGTCTTCAGCGACATGCTTTCGCTGCGCTCTTTGAACAAAATTGAGCTCTTTTGGAACTAGTCGAGCGGCGACGCGTTTCATGCCTAAAATGTCAATGAGAATGTTGTGGACGGACTTAAAAGATATGTTCACCTCACTAGCCAACTCTCTCAGACTCATACGTCGATTTTCGAGCACTAGCTTCTTGATTTTGTCGATGTTTTCTTTGGTCGTAGCGGTTGAAGGTCTACCAGAACGAGGCAAGTCTACTACTACTTCTCGGCCTTCTTTAAAGCCTTATACCATTCATAAGCCCTTGTTTTCGATATACACGATTCGCCGTAGGTCTTTTGCAACATTTTTAGTGATTCACCACATGAAATATCATTCGAAACACAAAATTTAAGGCACACTCTTTGTTCAACAATATTTTCCATTGTAAAAATCGCCGAGAACTCAAAACTATGACCAACAAAAAGTGTAGTTTAAAACAAATTAAATGACAGATCCCGCTCAAACTTTGCGCGCTAAATCAGTACAGTGCTACCAACATGCAGTAAAAAAATTAGAACGACCTCTTTTACGCGGGTCTTTTTATTGACATATTCCCGATACTTTTTACACAGAGTAGTATGTCTGTGGCACTGCGACCAAGTAACTACTTTCGTGACAAAGACTCTTTAGAACTGAGACTATTAATAACACACGATTCCAAATAAGGCAGACTGTGTTTACGCAAATGGTTACAATTAAATTGGATATAGGTTCAGTTGCTAAGTATACCAGACTTTATATTAAACTTTAGTGACCGCAGTCCACCTAACGATGAGTTGCTACTGTAAGCTGTGGATACCTGCAACCAACTACAAACAAAGCTGGCTACAGATGCGTTGTCACCTCTAGATACTGAAATGGAATGCTTCATAGTCTGGAATTATACTGTCTCTCGATACCCTTCAGACAATCTTTTATCTATTTCTACCGCCAAATATTAAAACAACCACTGCTATTTATCAGTAGAAATAGATAAAAGATTGGTGTCTAACCAGATGGACTCCGAGGCAGAAAAGGAGTCGACCTGGTGAAAAGATGACCCAAAATAACAATAATGACCATTTTCTCGTGGTCGATGTCTGACAAGCCGACACTATAGCCGACATAATATTTTTTTAAGTTTTCAACTTTGCAGAAATCATTCTAGAGATTTCAGCAAACATAGACACGTTCGACTGAACATATTCGTTTTCGATTCAACGCTTATACGATTATATCAGAAGTTAACTCGGATATAAGTGGGAACATATAAATTAATTGAAATAAAAATATTGAAACGCTAGTAGTTAAATCATGAAGAGGACAGGACACAAGTCACGTTAGCTTTGAATCAATTTTTTTAGGGAATTGAAGTGACAAACGAACTTACAGCCAAATTTTAAGTGTACATAACGTAGTATAGTCAGATAGTAACAGGCTATTGCAGCGCATAGACACCTGCAAACAAATTTTAACAAAAAAGGCCCCTGGGCCTGTAATGATACCAGCTATATTTTTTTAGGATAGGGGTAACAAATGAGTACACAGTCCATCTGATTATAAATGGATACTGCGGCGTCTGTGAATGCCTCGTTTCCAGTAAAAAGGTCTCCGGTTCTTTATACTCACAAATTTTTGTTTATTGTCGAGAACTACTTTTAACATGCCCTGTATTTTTATGAAAAATAATGGCAGAGCTTACAAAGAAAATGGTGTTAACACACAACCACTTTTGACACTCATAAGATTGGTTTACGACCATAGCGACATCTTTCGTGTATATGCTAAAAAGTCTGAATGGACTCATTATCCAGCTATTATGCAAATTAATTGCCTTTAAGCATGCAAAACCGTTATTCCTGCGCCAGTTCTCTCTCCCGTAGGACTATGATAGTAAGGGATAGAGAGTGTATCTATGTTTATGTATACACTTAAACATTATAATTCTGGCCAGCACAGATGGCTAGTCTTCGTAGAGACTGGCGGCTGTGACCTAATTTTGGTCTGGAGGACATTATTATTATTACGTTATGAGTCGTAGGTAATGTAATCGTACACAATATTGTGTAATTATACCACTATCGATTCTAAGCCGCTGTCTTTTTAAATTCGTATCTTATTATAAGTTATGAAATATACATTCGTTCATTATTCATTAAAGCCTGAAATGTACACTGCAGAACATAGTTCTCCCCCATAAACTGACACATAGGATAGGCTATGCGGATATTCGCCATAGTAAAAAATATTGTTATAACGAAAATCACAACGCAGATTGCCGAGTGATTTCCACGGTCAAACGATTCCTACCATTAGGCAATCACACTTCCAATCCTATTGGTGTCATATGTTACCCGCGCAGGTTGAGATGACGTTCGAAAAAGTTGAACAAAAGGTGAAATTATTCTGCGTAATTTATAGCGATTCCTTACATATATAATTATTGTGAAAAACGAACTAACAATCCACATAATGGTATTTGACTATTGTAGTCTATAGAAACCCACAAATATCTTCTTTTTATAGAATTAGGGTGACAAACGAGCACACAGTCCACCTGATGGTAAGTGGTTGCTCTGGCCCATAGACATCTGCATCTATCTTCGTTTGCGAATTAAATTGCGTTGTCAACCTTGAGGACTAAGATAGAATGCCTCTTTTCCAGTAAAATGGGTCTCCGATTCTCTACACTCACCATATGAAACACAGCAGCATAAAGCTGCTATTTTACGCTGGCATTATGTGATAGCGTGGTCCTTCCCCGGTCAAGCCGACCCATTCGTGCTACAACTATACTATTAATATAGCTGCAGCATGGCTCTACCACGTAAAATAATGAAGAAGACTACAAATGAGGGTTTACCTCAGGGAAATAATATGGAATGCCTTCAGTAAATATAACGACAGTGATAGCATTGCTGCTATGTGGCAGAAATGTACTATAGCTTATACCAATCATTATTATCATCTTAACTCAATAATGTAATAATGTAACAAAGATTGACTTAAAATGTTATTAGAAGTTCTTAGTGGTTAGCAGTCTAATGAAATTTTTAATTGCAATTTTACGTGCTGATTTACCACGTGCTCGGCGATGAAGGAAAACACTGTGAGGAAACCTGCATGTCTGAGGAAAAAATCAGACGTGTGAAATCCCCATACACGCAGTGGGGCATCGCGGATAACACTTCGTTGCCCAAAAAAAAACCCTATCGGAAGTGAGGAGGCCAGCAGTGGGACGTATATAAGCTGTAACTTAACTTTTATGTTTGGCAGTCCAAGTCAATAGAATAATGTGACCATTTTAATTTTCAATTTATATTCCATAATTTTACTATGTTTAGCTTAGTATCTATACGGTATAACTACAACGAAAAAATATCGATACCTTATAATCTCCCAGATCGGAAACAGAGCATGTAAGTACTGCTTCTCTTCCAAGTGCGCCGGTGACATTCTCTATTGGACCTACAAAAGTAGGTTCTAGATCACGCAGTGAAGTTGTTGGCCTGATCTTACTCGTGGCTGGTGCAATCTCGTATGTAATTCGGTTATTTGTAACTGAAAACAGAATTAAATATATAAATGCTTGAAAAACCGTTTTAGCATGAACTTAAACTAAAACGAAAATAAGTAGAACTCTCGGGTATTAGTTACAACGGAATAAAAGCTCCTGGCACTTGAAAGATGACCTGCTCATGGAGAATAATGGTCTATTCTTTTTTATTTAAAAACATTTACCTTGTTTATTAACTTTGCGTGTTCTTCCGCAGTTATAGTGAAACATAATAAAGTACCCGTCTTATCCTTAGTTATTTAATACGGTGAATGACGTGGGAATAAATATAGGGGAAGCCGGGGCTACAATTAACAGAGGTAAGTATTAACAAGCAAATTTCTCTAAAACTATACATACTAAACCTTCAGCGTGTGTTTTAAAACGCCTAATAGATCACCAGCCGCATGACTGGGGATTGGTCAATTGTGCTCCGCGCATCGTGCGACTGAGTTGCGTACCAGACTTTCTTTTTACGCAAGAACGAACATTTTTAACTTCATTATTTCTTGATTTATACTCAAAATAAACTTTGTTATGATTATGTTTTTTGTTTCCTCAGATGCATATTTTATACTTACTAACGCTTCATTGTTAATTTGACTAACTTATTAACCAATATTATGTTATATTATTTAAAACCAAAAATGTGCCTTTGGGGCTATAATTAACAAATCGGCGGTGTTAGTATTAACGTGTTAATACCAACCCCGAATGCGAGGTCTAGTATTAACAAGGAAACTCACTGTTTGCGTATAAGTAATAATTTTGTGTTTTTTATGACAGCATGAGAACGTATAAACGAAAAACTACTCGAGGCACCAAATCTACGGGTCTACGAGTTGACTGTGCTAGAAATAATGAAGCAAAACAGAAATTACCGAAATGTAGCAAAAGAATTTGGGCTCTGCTACGTTTCACTATTTTCAGTATTCTATTTTTTTTAAAAAAAGCGGGTGCACCAGCGAAAATGAGTTAGGTACAAAAAATACCTAGCCCTAAGCAAGATTTGATTTGAGATTGATGCTAGTGATTTGTTGAAATTGTAAGACCTCTGACTGAAAAGCTCCCCACAAGCTCAATTTAATCGTAAGTGGGCTAAAAATCTGCCATTCTCACCGATACTCCAGGAAAGAAAACTATGTATTGTTTATGGCGTCTGGTGTAATGTAGTTTTATCAGATGGTGACAGGGTTTAATATATCTCTTGCAATGGCTGAGCCCAACATGCTGGGTGTATCAAAAGTGATATCACATCATTCAATTGCCTGAATTGTAGTTCGGATGTTGAGTACGAATAGATATCCTTTTGTTACTTAATTTAGTTCCTAATTTTTTAGTATTTTTTGATTTTATAAAAAACTACATTTTATCGATGTCATGTAAGTTAAAGGAAAATACCATTTTCCACCTCATCCCATCTCGTTGTTTGCATAATTGTTTAATTATGCGCTTAGAAACTATAACTGATGACCGGTACAAAACTGATAAATGTTTAGAAAAAGTGACCAAAAAATATTGATATCTTAAACGAGTTTATTTGTTTCATATTCTGTGATTGATAATGTCAACCAAAAAAAAAAAAAAGCCAACACGTCTGTATTAATAGCACTTTTATCAATAAAAAAATAATTCCATGCATACATTTGTTTTCTTCTTGAATAGTTGGCATAACCTAATGTTAATAATTACCTCAGTGCTGTTAATTCTAGCCCCGTTGATGGGGTAAGAATTAACAACTGACTTTTTTGAGAAATAATGTTCCATTTAAGACATTACTTATTTTATGTTTGATTTATGTTAATAACATGATACTTGAATAGTTTAAGCATAATGTCACATTAAAATGAAGTCTTAATATTTAATAATTTCGAAGGTACAACTAAAAACGCAAATTTTGTTAATTGTGGCCCCGGTCTCCCCTACATGAAACCTATTTCACGCTTACTTTTTTCCCGACTGTGCCAGGATAAGAGATTTCTTTCGAGTATATTTTTGTAATATGTAGGAATATATGTAATCTAAATTGCTACGATTACAGTGGTACTCAGTGGTACTCAGAATCAAAAAATGGTATTTGTTGCCATATAGATTTACGCACCAATCTAAGAGTTAGAGAAAATGTATGAGGATATCTCTAGAGCTATGCTAATCTAGGTACAAGAGAAAACGGCGAGCTGAAGATATGGAAGTTCGGAGTTGCGCAACGGAGACCAAGGGGTTAACAACTGGCCGATAAGGGGGCCTGTTTATTTCAACTTATATTATTTTTTCTCACATGGTTGGCTCAAGGTTAAAGGCTGGCTTGAGGTGGCCACTCCGAGTGGGCTTGTCAAACCCTCTAAGCATACGACTCTTGAGCTCTGTAAAATTTTAGTTCGTATGTAATCAATAGATGTACTCATATAACTGAAATAGGGAAGATTTTCTAAGTGTTATTTATTATCTAAAAGAACTTTCTTAGTAATAAAATAAAGCTTATGCTTGTGCAGACACTGGTTTGCCCATTACTGATAGATAATGCAGACGTGAGTTATTCAGAATTGAACTAATGTTTTTGTAATAAGCGAGCGTTTCCTTAAAACTTGTATCCGGGTTGTTCTTTTAATAGAATAAGGGTGACAAAGATTCAAGGGTGGTCTCAGCCTCTCTACACTCACCATACTAAACACAACAGTATTGAGCTGCTATTTTACGCTGGTATTCTGTGAAAGCGTGACCCCTCCCTTGTAGAGTCAAACCATTTGTGCTACAACCATAATATAACAACAGCAAGCACGTATTTTTCATTTTATAAGGGTGAAAAATGAGCATACAGTCAACGTGATAGTAGGTAGGTGCTGTGGCCCATAGACATTTACATTTTTCTCGATTAAGACTCGAAAAACATAGATGGAACGCCTCGTTTCCAGTAAAAACGGTCTCCGGTTATCTACACTCACAATACGAAACACTACATAGCATTAGGCTGCTATTTTATGCCGGTATTCTGTGAGGGCGTGGTCCTACCCCGGTCGAGCCGAGTCATTCGTACTACAACGCTGCAGCTAAGGTGTAAGTTGCATCTGGTATTAAAAAAAATACTATATTTTTTATAAATTATCTCAATCGCTCATTATTAATAGAGATTCTTGAACTTAACAAATAATCAACCGGCACAATATGATGATAGTCTTTTCTTCTTTTTCATTGTCAGCACCTATTCCTTAGTCAACAGCAGGACATAGACACATTATTTACTTTGGTCATGTCTGTTGCATCATAGAAGCCTTTTAATGAAATACAGATGACAAACGAGCACACAGTCCACCTAATGGTAAGTGGTTGCTGTAGCCCATAGACATCTACCATAGATCCTCGTTTGTGAATCAACATGCAGATACGTTGTCAGCCGTGAGGACTAAGATGGAATGCCTCTTTTGCAGTAAAAGTGTCTCCAGTTCTCTACATTCACCATACGAAACACAGCAACATTAAGCTGCTATTCTATGCTGGTATTCTGTGAAAGCGTGGTCCTTCACCGGTCGAGCCGATCGATTCGTGCTACAACTATACTATTAATATAGCTGCAGAATGTCTCTATCACGTAAAAATCTGGTGTCCGACAACATCTATTTCAAAGTCCAGTTGAATATACTGTATAGCTTTTATAATACTTACTTATGCTGCAATCCATATATTATTATAGTGTTTGTTGTTTAATGATTGATCGTTAAACATATATACTGTAATGCACTAATTCATTGTTATCGAATATTAATAGAATAAAAAAAATAATAATAGAAATTTGCTTTTGAGAACAAGATATACAAAAATAATATATCATTTTTTACTAACACATTTACACCAGAGGGATAGTATTTTTTTAAATTTATGTAGTATGAATGATACATTATGTATGTATGTACATGATATGTTTGCATGATAAAACCGCTGGACTCGTCGAATTTTTGGTGCGTTATAGGCTACATTTACATACATTTTTAAACCGTGTAGGGGCGGCGTAAGAATATCCACTATCCCAAATCGCCTCGAAGGTGTCGTTAGGCGACAGAAGGAAAATGAAACAGAAGATACGCAGCAACATCTTCCTGATAACAACTCAAAATAATAAAAATATTGCCAGTCGCCAAGCGTGGCAAATATGGCAAAATCCCCGAATGAGGAAATCTGTGAGGGAAGTCTATTTACAGCTGTGCAATTTTATAGTATGTAATTGAATGGATAAGTCTACATTAATGATAAAAATGTAAACAATACGACTTGAAAATGTAACATAAACGTTTGCATAAAATACATATGAAGAACGTTATGTACCTACGTCCTTAAAATAGAATTAGGTCACTGCACTGGGGTTCTTCTTTTCCTTTTTAATGATAATTTACTTCTTTTCAAACTATTAACTTCAAGTACCTACCTAATTATATTATCCTATCTTCAGCAGTGGACTTGCGAAGGACTGTTATGATGATTGTGATGCTACTTGCCTATAGCATACAATTGAGGTAAAAAAAAACATAAATTTTTATATTTTACAATTTCATGCGGAATCATTTTTCTAGTATTTTATTTAAAGTCTCGTTTAGTCTGCCATGCTCAGAAATGAAGAAGAATTTATAGACACCTCGGTATTTCAAATCTATTAAGCCGTTTAAGCTTTAAATCATCATATATTACATCATCATCATTAAAACCTTCCGCAAGTCCACTGTTGAACATAAGCATCAACCAAAGCATGCCACAAACACACGGTCACGGGCTAGCTTTATCTATCGAATTCCTGTATGTCTTAAAAGGTCTTTGCTACATATACAGATACAAAATTTATTTATTTCCAAATGCACTATAAACACACAATTTTTGTAGTAATCTTAATTTGTCACTTTCAGACGTATTGTTTATTTGTAGTCCCTACACCGTTGATACACACCCTACACTAAACATGCCTGACTCCTGGTACCGACAACAAAGCTTACCACTAAGTCAGGCCATACGGTACGGCATTGCGCGTGTCAGTCTGCCAGTTATCATCATCATCATTACAGCCCTTCGTAAGTTCACTGCTGAAAATAGGCCTCTCCCAAGGAATGCCACAAAGCACGATCCTGCCAGTTATATGTTTAGTTAACTCCAAATAGTTCGTGGCCGCCCTA
The DNA here is from genome assembly GCA_033319125.1 of Parnassius glacialis. Taxonomy (NCBI): domain Eukaryota; kingdom Metazoa; phylum Arthropoda; class Insecta; order Lepidoptera; family Papilionidae; genus Parnassius; species Parnassius glacialis. The sequence continues at coordinate 31,232,653 of JAVANC010000028.1, read as the reverse complement.
TACTTCACTTACCGTTACGAGGCTACCACTTGAGAATCTTTTGTCCCTATTTGTTGTCGGTTCTACGAGCAATATGGCCAGCCCATTGTAAATTCGCATCTTACTCAGTTTGGAAGGAAGATGAAGTTAATAAAAACAAAAAATAGGCAACTTGCGTCAAAATTTAGTCAAAATTTATTATATTGAGAGCTTTTTGTCTTTGGACGATGTGTTGAATTTTGTTAAAATCACCATTAATTATATTGGTATACAGGGTAAAAGTGATCATAAAAAAAGTGCACAACCAGTATGACCATGCCACTAAGAGTCGTAATTCACTGCTGTCTCTACGAGGTAGCTTAAAAAGTCGCTCAACTAGCTATAAACGAGGAAGGGCGCTCGAAGTTTCTTTGTGTGATAGATTATTTGGCAAACCCAACAAATCAGCAAGGTAAAGTGGTCATGGGTTCAGCATATAGCTGGAAGAACTGACAACCAATGTGGAAGAAAGGATTTCCAGGGGCATATCTCTGTTTGTTGGGAATGTTAGGATATAATTCCCTTTCAGTGCGTAGAGCCAGAGATCAGATCCTAATAGCCATAAAATTTTTAAGGAGCATGGTAGATTCCCCAGACCTGCACAATACTTTGTTTACACTTTATGTGCCTAACAACTACCTGCGTCATAGGCCTACTCAACGACACCGGCTGTTCGCCACATCCCATTGCCGCACTGTGCCGCGCGCGCAATCCCCGTTGTGTCGCAAGCATGGTGCTATAAACTCCTTAATGGAGACAGTCCCGGAATGTGACATCTTTAATGACACACTCAAAGTGATCATGTCAAACTGTCTCATGTTATGTGAAAGCCATGTTTGTTAGGTAAATAAGTTGTATGTTGTTATCACTTTATTCTGTTTTATATTATTTTATTTCCTCTAATTATTGTTAAGTATGTTTGATCTCTGACTTGTTATTTGTTTTTGAATTATGTTAATTATGTTATATGTTTAGTTTTACCTATTAATTACTGTCATTGGCGCAAGCCGTTGTAATTAATTATAAAATAGCTCTGTCGGAAAACAGAGTGGAGGTTGGCCACTCATTGGATGGAATGGCTATCTGGTAATATGTGCAGGAATTCAATAGAAAAAGGTAGTTGAGGGTCGGTTTAAGTGGTTAAATCCTTGACGAAAGCTTATGATAAGTACTTAGGATATTTAAGCTTTCAAAGTAATACAGTTTGGTTTATAAATAACTATTCACATAAATTATGGGTAGCTAGTAATAAAAGCAACATTAGCAGAATTGTTTATAGACTACCAAACTCAAAAGATGTGGCTTCCTATTCATCATTCGACTATTGTCGTAAATAGTTCTAGTAGAAGCACTTTTAGTTTAAATGGAGAGATTAAAGAGAACACTGGTATTGTTAGCGTCGCTAATGTTCCGTTATTTACTAAAAAATAAAAATCTTGCTATATTCATGTCGTATTATTTTTTTTAAGATATTTAGAAGGCAAATTATACAGAGACTTAGAGTAATGTACTTGCATGTGATTCACAAAAGAACAATCATTGCAGTAATATTTTATTTAAGAATTTAGAATAATTTTAATTGTCATAATAAAACGTTTAATATATTAATATTCTAGTTGTGCATGTGCTGAACGCATAGAACTCTAACAACAATCAAACAAATTTTCTTTATAATATATTAGATTCACTGTTTAGCTAACAAAATATGACATTCTTACTTAATTTTTCAATAACATAATTTTAGTTCGCGTCCCCAGGGAGAGAATTATTTTAAAATACAGGGTTATTTTTCAATAATCGGCCAAATATGCAGAGAAGATTCAACATAAGTAATATAGGCAAATGGTGAAGAAAGGTTAACTAAAAAAATTTGAAACATTCTGCCCTTTAATCTTTTAAATTCAAAATGCGTGGTTACGCATTATTTTAACTGTTTTTACTGCGTACGCACATATTCGTAAGGTTCTATTGGTAGGCACAAACGTTGTTGCCCATAAGTAACATTCAATTTAGGATTATTGCAAATAAAAGTATAAGCCTTATTTACTCGTATTTTCAAAAACTGCAATAACGGTATATTATTATTTATTTATTTGAACTTAAGTTTAAAATTTGGCTACTCTTTAACCCTGTATAGTTGGTATGCAGCAGTGAACTATATTAATATAATAATTATAAATATTTCTAAGGCAAAGGGTTTCTTCCCATATCACTTTAGATAAACTTAACTAAAGAACTCTACCACCTCATCCTAGTGATAGTGCTCAGAGAACGTCAAATGACGTGAGTGGAATATAGCAAATATATCACTATAAGCACTGCAATAGCGCCCTTCTATCATACATTGCATCATTATTCTGTATTAATAACCATAAAAATAGGGTCATTTCGTGGATATAAGAGTGAAACGCACTATATCTCAAAATACTAACGATATTTTAGAACTTTACGTTCAAAATGGAATCACTATAGAGTTTTATGGAGCTAGCTTTAGCGCCTAAATATGAATTTAAACATTTAACTAAAATAAAGCCTTAAATAAAAAAAAAAACTAAAATTTTTACTCTTCTAACTAAAATCCTTAAATAAAAAAATATTTGCATAATAATACGAAAACTAAAAACTTTTATTTTTATTTATTTTTAGATTATCATCCTACCCTTCGCGGTATAATGCCGATTATCCTTCTAGGCCTTGTATAATATAGAGTAATATATGAAAACTAACGTCATTAATCCGTTTATGGATCTAACCTAAGCGACTAAATATGAATTTAAATATTTATCAAAGAGAAATTCTTAAATAAAACGATTTGTGTTTCATTCTTACATCTTTAATCCACATAATATGAATAAAATTATTTGGATAATAAAATTAAAATATGAAATTTTAAAATCATAACTAAAAGCAAACACTTACATTGTCACATAGTCCTACTCTTCGCAGTATAGTGGTTATTTTAGGTTAGTGTATGCTGTTGGCCCTGCGGCCCTTACAGTTTCATCGAAATGGACTCATAAACGAAGACTTACGAACTATTGAGTGCAACCATTCTAACGACGGCGACGTGGCGCGCTCCAGAGGCACCCCGACCCATGCTTTTGAGTGCGGCTTCTCGAGCCAGGAGGGGATTCGATGTGATTCAAGCACCCTTCAGAAGGAAGTAATGAACCTCGGCTAGAACCACTATCGGATTGAGCGAAACGGATCGAAAAACTAAAAATGCCCAGTATGTGGTGACCTCGCGTTTGCCGGCGATCCCTATTATTCTGAACTAGTACTGTGTCTGCATGTGTGTATCATATGTGTATACAGATCTGTGTTTCTCAGATAATAAAGAGCACCTGTGATTCATCGCAGGAATTTATTTTGAAGAACTTGAAGTTGTCGAAGACGATTTGGAGGGATGTGGGCAAGCACACATCCGCGCACGGGTGTGTCATAATAGGACGTACTAAGGTTTTGTAAATATGCATTTTGTGTTTTAATGATAACTTACAACGTTTGTGGGTTAAAGCGAAAAGGCGATATATTACAAATTTCACCTTATTTTTAACAGTTTCAATGTGATATGTAAGCTTATCGCATTATCTAACGTCACCCCCCAGGTATTTTACCTCTCTAACCCAAGGAATTGGGCTAATTTAAAGGGAGATTGTACCTTTCTTGTGTCGTTTGAACCTAAAGAGAGTATTTTTAAAGCGAGCTTTCATGTTAAACATGATAGCTTTGCTTTTATCTGGATTTTATTCGATTCTTCATTTTCTGCACCAATCGCCTAGTGCGTGTGCTGCAGCTTGGATTCGAATACAGATTCTGAAGTGATTAACATCAGAAGAATAAAGCGTTGTATCGTTTGCATAGTTCTGGTTTCTGATGATGTCAGTGCTGTCCGACTTTTTGGCTCCTATAGGTTTACCGAACTCAGGACGTTAAAAAGGGCTCGTAGTATATTATTCCCAACGTAGCTTACGTAACAATATCTACCTAC
>JAVANC010000028.1:31176931-31228544 GCA_033319125.1 Parnassius glacialis | reverse complement strand
TAAGGAAGAGGAATCACGTTTGCTTCTTTCCAAGCAGAGGGAAAAGAAGCAGTTTTCACGGAATTGTTTAAAATGGAAGTAATTACAGGGATAAGAAAATCCAGGAGAGGAATGTTCATTCTACGACTAATACAGTCACCGCCTACTGAATTCGAATAAATGAAGAGAATGGCTCTCACAACAACATTCAAAGTATTTTGCTTTGCTTGGTAATCAATGCAAGACGTAGAAAAGAAGTGCTGATTAAGCTGATTGAGGTTAATATTATGGTGAGTTAGGATTTCACTCCTCTTTCCTACTCCTGAGGACGTAAGGAAATTCCAGACCCTAGCCGGATCATGTCCACGAACCGATTCGTGAATATGGCATCGTTGTGCATTTCAACACACGTTGTTGCAACGATTCTGTATAAATCTGGGGGCACGGGAGTGCCCCCGCCAAGTCGAGCAAAAAAGCGGCACGGCCGTACCATCTTTTCTCGAAGCAGTTCAGGCCATTTCTGAAACTCTATAACTTCGTTATGGATAAAACTAGAAGCCTGAATTTTTACTAACCAAGTAGGCATTGTATAGACTCGGTATATTTCAAATTTCATTAAATTTGAACCAGTAGCTTAAGAATTATAACTAGGCAAAATTTCTTAATTTTGTCACTCACTGACTGACCGATCATCAAAACTCTAAGGCACTTCTAGCAGACATAGAAAACTTCAAATTTGGAATACAATTATTGTTTAATATATAAATCAAGGAAAATTAAAATATTTTACAATTTTAATCTAGTTTTCGAGATACACCAACTGCATATTTTTCTCGCTCTAATGTGTATTGGTGTACAATAAATAATATATTGATTAATTTCAATAAACAAAAACGGTAATAAAAGGTGTAATATAAATTATAATTTTATGGTAATTAAAACACGAGTGACAAAATCCCTAGCTATGATAAAATAAGGTGATCAATCAACCTGTTTCTAAAATAATTTACATAAACAATTACGTAACAAAATATTCGTAGAAAACTTAGGTTTTTTCGCCTGCTTCTTTTAATTAACAGGCCGTTTAAAAAAGACATGTTTTTGGAACTAGTGGGTTTTTTTCATAGAATAAGGGTGTCAAAGAGCACATAGTAAACCTGGTGGTAAGTAAGTGAATGCTGTGGCCCATAGACCACATATCCAAGATTACGAATCAAAATGTAGATTGCATTGTCATCCCTGAGGACTAAGATAGAATGTCTCATTACCAGTAAACCATTAGTGGTTCTCCATACTCACCATATAAATACAGCAGCATTACGCTGCTACTTTATGCTGGTGCTCTGTAAGAATATGGTTCTTCCCCGCTCGAACAACCCATTCGTGCAGAAACCATAATAAAGCTGCAGCGTTGCGCTATCGTATTGAAATATTTTTTTTCAACCATAATTATTTAATAAAATTTAGTGAATAAAATATTATTTTAATATTTTTTTAATGGCATTCGTGGTTGAAATTAAGCCTTATCCAAGCCAGCTAAGTGCACATAACTTAAATTATTGGTATTCGGATCTGGATATATTACTTGTAAAATTAAAAATCAAAAAATATAATAATAAAAGTACTAAGTCATTTTTGCAGTTTGGTCTTACAATTTACGGGCTTATTACAAAATATATAATAAAAAACATACCTCGGTGAAATAGGGTAACTCTGGTGCCTGCGGGCGAAATAAGCAATCACCACGTCGTGTCGCTGACAGCGACACTTGCGTTTGCACGTGCTCCAGATAGTTCATACCCGGCATGAGCCAACGACCAGCTGTATAAATTTATCGCTTATATACGTCCCACTCCTGACCACAAACCTCCTCTCAATTCTGAAAGGGTTAAAGGGCAATGAAATGTCCACCGCGCTGCCACAATGTGTGTTGGAGGACTTCAAAAGTTTTCTTTTCTTTTCCTTTTACACTAGGATTGTCTTCTGTATTGTTGAGGCAGTTTATATACATAAATTTCACAAGGACAAACATCCAGACCCGGAACAGTTTTCCGTAGGTCATACAAATATATGTTTCTTGCGGGATTCGAACCCACGGAAATTGTGCTACGGAGCCGTCCAAGAGTTCTAGTGTGAAGAGTATGCATTATTTTTTTTATATTCTACTAAGCCAACGCTTATCTACGATCTCACTAATGGTAAGTGGTGATGTAGCCTAAGATGGTGAAGCGCACTGACTTAACAAAAGCCTATTTACTCTTGCATTGAAGACACCAACACTATAATCGAATGGAAAGACAGATGCTGGCAACTTATTTCACTCCTTTACGCATGATGAACGACGTGACGAACCTTTTGGTCGAATTCGTGGTAAGTCAACAACGAAAGGGTGGATACTGGCCGAACGTCTGGTTGTCCGATGGTGGAAGGGAGAGGAAGAAATTAAATTCATTTCCTGCGTACACTCTCCGAAATGCATCCTGTAAAAAACCGAAAGGCTGGCTAGTTTTCGTCTGTGTTCGAGGCTGGTAAGATTAGTTTTAACCCAATTCGGGTCACCAATAGCCTTTTAGCACGCCTTTCCATTGAATCCAAAGCTGCTAGATGGCATTTTGCAGCACCAGCCCATATATGGCAGCAATACTCCATGCACGACCGGACTTACGCTTTGTGTAAAGTAAGCAGCTGTCCCGGCATGAAGTATAGCCGCACCTTTGCAAGGACTCCCAACTTCCTTGCAGCTGCTTTGGCCTTGGACTCAATGAACCGCTGGAAGTCCAGATTTGAGGATATCTCAAACCCTAACAACTGAAGGCGGTCGGTATAATCCAGTGATACATTTCGGAAAGAAGGAGCCAAGGTAAGCTGGCTTCTTTTTGCAGTGAAGAGACACGCTTGTATTTTGGAGGCGTTGAATTTCACAAGATTGACATCGCCCCATTCGGAGACTGCCTGTAGTGTGAGATTCACGTTCTACGATAGCATCTCTTTAAGACTGGATTTGATCCCGTCTGGCACGATGACTTGGTTGATATCTCTCCACAACTATGCTATGGTCTACATATCCATAGATACCGGGCAAAAACAGATCATTAATATACAACAGAAGAGAGTCGGAGAGAACGGACCCTTGCGGAACACCGGCGTTAATCGCTATAGGATCGGATGACCAGTCATCGATGACGACACGGAGAGACCGTTCACATTAAAAAGCCAGTGTGTGGTGTGTGTGTGTGTGTGTGTGTGTGGTGTGTGTGTGTGTGTGTGTGGTGTGTGTGTGTGAGTGTAAGTGTGTGTGTGAGTTTATGTTTGTGTGTGTGTGTGTGTGTGTGTGTGAGTTTGTGTGAGTGTATGTGTGTTTGTGTGTGTGGGTGTGTGTGAGCGTGAGTGTGAGTGTGAGTGTGTGTGTAAGTGTGAGTGTGCGTGAGTGTGAGTTTGCGTATGTGTGGGTGTGAGTGTGATAGTGAGTGAGAGTGTGAGTGTGTGTGTGAGTGTGTGTGTGTGTGTGTGAGTGTGAGTGGTGTGTGTGAGTGTGAGTGTGAGTGTGTGTGTGTGTGTGTGTGTGTGTGTGAGTGTGTGTGTGCGTGCGTGCGTGCGTGCGTACGTGAGGGCATGCGTGCGTGCGTGCGTGCGTGCGTGCGTGCGTGCGTGCGTGCGTGCGTGTGTGTGTGTGTGTGTGTGTGTACAGGCGGTTTGCGTTTGTAATGTATTTTCCTCCATATGTCTGTCGCTAGAGCATCATCAATCAATCAACGAAGTGCAGCTACGAAAGGAACTTAGTTACAACCGAATGTTCCACGACACTCATGCATGGTTTTCGTACGAGCTACTAAAGTGCGAAAAAGGAAAAAAAAATAAACACCCCTAAAATTCTTTTATTTTATTATTTATATTTATTTTACGTATTGATGATCAGACAGATCTCTAAATGCATGCGGCGGGACTTACGCAACTTCAATACAGCTTGTATTGAAGAAGCAATCGAGTGGAACCAAGGCTCCAAAGTCTTTACCAGGGATCTGCCAGAAAGAGCCAACTGTCAAAGCTGAAGACCGAATGTGGCAGCATCGTTTTCGGGACACCTGAGATTTTAGGTGAGATTGAGAGGTTCCATGGTACACGTCATCGTTGGAGCCACACGCAAGTGTGAGTAACGATCCAAGAGCGAGTCTTATCTGACACTATGCCGAAGATATCCCGACGTCAGTCTGAGCGAGATTAGAATGGCTCTCTAGCATCTTAAAAACGGCAAGGCCCCAGGCGAGGATGGAATAACAGCGGAGCTTGTGAAAGCGGATGGAAAACCGGTACTTGAAGTCCTTCAGAAGAAGACACTGTTTCTAATATTTATTTATTGGTGATGGTGAGTGGTACAACATAAGCTTAATGAAAACTTTACCGTGTACTACAAGCCGCCGACTTAAAATTTGACAAATAAGCTAAATAATAGGCAAATAAGCTAATAAGCAACGCTATAAATTTTATATTATAATTATAATTTGTATATTGTATACAAACAAAGAGATTTAAGATATATCTACCACTACTTATATGTCTTTGTATACAAATTATAATTTGTATTCGTCCCAAGTCAGATGAAGTCATGGTGTGCAGAGTTTCAATATCCCGCAGTACAAGTCTTTACATTTATCTATGTAAAACGTCTCTACATTACAGGAGAAAAATAGTAACGTCTTAAAAAACATTCCGCCTTGACGAAAGTAAAACGATCTTAAAGATGGTTTATATATACGAATAATTTAATGAATAATGTAAAATAAATTAAATACATTTCATAACAGACAATATTATATAGAAGTCAGTTTTAGATTTACCGAGTAATATACGAGTTTTTAAAATTGAAAAAATTTCAATTGTTCTTTAAATATTTCATTTTATACCTTTGTTTTGTACGCGGCTTTAGGGTGGCTCAGGGGCCACCCCAGGCCGCACCTTAACCTACTGTCCCTGATACTGCAAGTTTTCACCAATAGTCTGAAGTTCAAATGAGGCAAAATTACTTTTGTCTAAGAACGTTGGTCAGAACCACTTTTTACTACAAAAATCAGTCAAACTGTTTTTGACTAAGGGCATCGGTCAAATCTTCAAGAGATACATACACATCAGCAACGTTATGAAAATACTTCTTATTTATTTAAGAGGGGGCAACCGAGTATGCGGCTCATCTGATGTTAAGTGTCTACCGCCGCTCATAAACAACACCAAGAAAAGCCTATATAAAAGGCCTGCAATCCGCCTTTTATATAGGCTCCTTTCTTGCGTATCCTTAGGTCGTATCAGTCCGAACTAATCGTTGGAAAGGAAGTTGTGCGAGGTAGAAAAATTCTGGTAAATCGCACAGTGGTGAACCGCCAATCAGTTGGTATGAAGGTATCGCGAGTTGTATCGCTATGTGCGATGATGAAACTTAGCGGCGGTGATTAGTCCGAAAAATTCCTCTAAGCACTCCTCTCCTTTTATTTTATTTAAAAACGGTAGGAATTTAAATAAATTAGGATTTTCACCTCTATCATGGGGCCAGTTTAAATATATAAATTTAACAAGGACAGACATCCAGACAGGATCCGTGGCGGGATTCGACCCCGCGACCTAAGGGTCCTAAGGGTGCTACGGCACTGCAACTAATTTCTAAGACATTGGAGCAGTCCAAAATTTCTGGTGTTTTTTTTTTACTTATTATAAGCCAGTGCAAAAAGAGAGCAATTAGTCCGCTTTCTCCTTAGGCGCATGCGCCAGTGAGCCATCTGGTTTTACCAGCGGAGGGCAGTGTAGACCGACAGAAGTTTGTCTCGACCGCTTTGGCGAGAGACCAAAAAGCTCTACTGCCAGATGGGTTGACAGAGAGCTTTGTGCCGATGCGTTTAATTCGGTCGAAACTGCTTGGTGTAATGCCTTTTTGCACGACTTGGCGGCTTGGTTAAAGGCTCTCTTCTTAAGGCTAACATCCGGACCCAGCAGCTCAACCCAGAATAAATACGCCATATGCTTGTGCTTTTCAGCATGAGCGCACTCGGCGTTAAACCAAGGGTGAGCTTTAACCACCAATGGGCACGTCAGCAAAGGGGATGAAATACTCCATCACTTGACGTATCACACTGGTTATGTCATCCGAGCAGCTCGACGGGTCTTCAAAGGAGAAACAGACCTGCCGCCAGGGATAAGATGCAATGAAATGCCGCTTCTCATCCCAATCTGCTGACTTGTATCGCCACATTCATCGCACTTCGTGGAAATCATAGTTAGGTGGGGAATATAACGACACAGATTTCACCAGACAGTGGGTCAGAAGTTCCCAAGGGTATGGTAACCTGAACATCGTACCTGTCTGGATCGGTCGTCAGGCAGAAGGTCGAGGCAGTTGGCTGTGTGCCCATCCACATCAGGTACCCTAGTCGCTTGTTGTACCAGCTGGGAGAGCTCAAGCGACAAGGCAAAATTCCACACCTCTCTCCCAGCGTGGTCGGTCTTCTGGTATAGGAACTGCCAGTCCTGATGACAGGCATTAAAGTCCTCCAGAAAAACCAACTGTGCATTAGGGTACCGATTTAGAGCCACATCAGAGGCTTCACTGAGGTGTTCAAACAGCCTAGTTGTCTCTGGTGCCGCTGTGCGATCGGTAGACACAAGAATAAATAATTTTATCCACTGCTGTGTCTATGGATGTGAAGAGTAAAAAGCCTTTTAGCCTTTTTATTTCTATCTTTCTATCTTCAAAATGCAGATGCACTGTAACGCCTGAAGACAAAGATGGAATGCGTTTCCATTAAAAAGGGTTTCGGGTTCTCTTCACTTACCATATTAAAAACAGCAGGTTGTATAAACTCATTCGTGATACAACCATAATATAGCTGCAGCGTGGCTCTACCACGTAATAAATTGCTATAAAACATAACTTTACAATTTTATTTAATCACCTTATTATGATCATTCTTATACAATAAATAGATATTACAAAATTGCAAAAAACATACGACATGTAAGAACAGTGTCAAAATGAATGCGATCCTTCACTTTTTTGTATAAAGTCCCGTCTGTTCACATTCGATTACGAAACTTGTCTTAAATTTAAGCTCAAATCAATATCAAAAATTCGTTTTGGTTACTTATACAGTCATTTACATTGCTGGCAAATTATTCCACAACTCCGCTGTACTTTACTACGATTTTAGTTTATAGGTATACAAAACCGTATTCGTGTCTGCTCATTTTGTCTTTTGTTTCTTTAATTTATTTTACTTATTATGGTACCTCTAAAATATATAAAGAATAATGTACAATATTAGGTTGTCAGGCAGTTGTACCACGTGCCGTGTAGTGGCGATTTATGAGAATACAGCGACAGTAGGAAATAATACAGGAAATGGACAGCAATATCTTTCTGAAAACAAATCATACTGGAATCTCATGAATCTGATCATAATCTGGTCGGATATATTTTTATTGTACTAGAATAATTTTAAATATATTTTTCATATTACAAATGGTCCAGTTTTACTCGCCGTCAGTAACAGATGCAGTTTATCGTTGCTACTACTCGTGTGCGAAATTACTCCTTGTTTAAAAAACTTTGCCCTTGTCTTTATTTTCTAATGTATTTTGTTTTTTTCATAAATTTTAGTTGTCTAGCTATATTTAAAAGTTATATTGACGATTAAAAAATATATATTTTAAATTTTCAATATAGGATTAACACATACACAAAGAAAAATATTGTTACGAGTTTGGAGTTCGAGACAATTAAAACTGCCGATTGAATTACCAAAATTGACACTTTAGTTACAGAACGCTAATTATCATCTATATCATATATATAATTATCTATCTATATAATAAAACACAATTGTACTACTGACCACTTAAGTTCGCAGTTGTTTCGCTTCGAAGTATTCTCTTGTATCACCAATTCAATACTGGCCCGGTCGTGGTCTATAACCGGCCTTATATAGGGCCTCAGATAGTTTCCAGAACCTTCTACTGTAGCGACATCTAGAATATTCGAGTACATATCGGTCCCGAAATTTCTAGAAGGATCTTGACTCTCCTAGTTCTGCTACTCGACACTAGAGAGCACTAGTGGTAACTAGTGTAGCCATGTACAAGACATTAATAGTGGCGCGCAACACTTATTATTGTTTGTTTACAATTTACCATAAAAATAAGTCAAAACAATCAAATATCCCCCCTCTGGTGGCAATCTATAGCGAGGCCTCCGGTGCGGTGGCAACGTCATATAATCTATCTATCCGTGGGATGAATAGAAAATACCACGAAGAGAGCATTTAGCATTTTCTCAGAACGTTGATGGGGGCTTATACGGATAGATGCAGAGAGGCATAAGATACATTCTCTTTAACAAAATAAATGTTTATCCCAAGAATGTTGTTGGGATTCGAACCCAGGAGTTAGTGGGTACTTAGGCCACTAAAACCACTGAGTAAACACTGATACATTATGTTGGTGTGCAATTACCTTTATTGCATTCTAGTATGAATTGATAACGTAAAAGCTAGAGACTTGTGCACATAACATAATTTATTTAATGGAAGGAAATGAATATACACACTATTATTTATTTCTTTAACAGTTTATAACCGCACAACAGTCACAGAAATAAAAAACAATACTTACAAAAATGCTTATTTTTGACTCTGGCATTACTTCGGTTTTTTTTGTTTTCTTGGTTAAGGCATCCGTACGCTTAGCGAAGAAAACAAAATACCTTATGAAGAAAATTATAGCATTAACTTCAACTAAATATTGTAAACAAAATAAATATGGAACCATTAACCGTGCAGTGGCGGTGTAAGAATATCCACTACCCCATATCATGCCACAGGTGCGTAATAGGTGACAGAGGGAAACTGAAACAGAAATGGGTCAAACCCCCTGTTAATCGTAGCAGCTATGGCAGCTATGGCCCTCTATAGGTTGAAGTCTTTGTTCACAACTGGACTTTCTTCATTGTGAACAAAGGCTAATACAATTCCATACATGGAATGGTAAGAGAAACATTTTAGAATGCTGAAAATCACGCAATCATACATGAATATTTATATTTAAAATTGGCATAATAATTTCAGTGGTACGATAACCGAGTTCATTCGCGTTCTATGTAAATTTACTTACCGCCTACTAAGTTCCTGAGCTTTTTTCAAATATTTATAAACAAAGCTTTGCCTTCTGTTTCTATGTTATATATATTGCTAAAATCTATCTTATCAGGATTTTCATTTGTCATTTTATTGTCATTGTTTACAAAAGATAATGTCAAAGAGCTTTGAATAACGGTTTGGATTCCAAGCTTACTAAGTCTAAGTATATGATCACCTATACTTTGTTAAGAGAAACCTATTTAATAGATTACATAACTTTTTTCTATAATTTAAAAACATATTATATTAAATGCCAACATATCGTATTTTAACTATAAAATCTACAATACTAAAAACTATAATAATAATAATAAAAAAAAAAACTAAAACTAGAAACTTAAATATCATATAGTCCTACTCCCCGCGGTATCGTGCCAAGAACGCTGGCTGCGTTTCCCCGCTGAATGGCTATACTTAGCCTTTGAGTGAGGAAAGAACCAGCTCTCTTATCACCAGCAGCAACGACCAGCCGCGGATGGAGTTCCTTTAGGAACTTCACCGCACGTGGACCCCACGGACCGATAGTCTCTACAGCAAATGGCACAAATATGTAGTCATCTCTCAGAGACTCATATTTGCGCCACTTACTCAGTTCAGCTGCCTCTGATGCCGCCCCGGCTCTAAACGAGGTACCCCTGAGATGAGAGGCCACCAGAGTGTCTACGCAAGTAGCATCCCACACTAGGGCTTTACCTCTCTCCCAAGGGACCAATGTCATACCGTCGGGTCTCCTGCCATCGTCTCTAAATATTCCACAAGGCTCTAAAACCGAGGGAACATTTATAGAGACAAGAGCCCTTTGGATGACATCGTTCAAAGAACTGTGTCGTGAAAATCTACCAGCGCTTTTCTTACATGAAAGTCCGTGGAGCCCAAACTTGTCGACGCTGCTACCACAGGGACACTGATGGGGTTGACAAATCGCCGCTCCTAGTCGGATTCCTACGGCAATGCGTAAGCTTTCCGCATCAAGTAATGTGCCGAGATTACTTGATGGTAAAGCGTGTAACCAGTGACTAGATTCCTTAGTTGAAACAGCTAGAAGGCGTGCCTTATCTAGGTCACTATGGAGATTATGAAACAAATCCTTCTGCACGCCCTGTACCAACGGAATATCCCACTGTTTTTGTTGGTTAACTTCCAGTGGAATATTTTCACCAGGACAGAGCGTTTGCCATGTCTGCCCTGCCTCCGTAGCAAAACATAGGTCTACTTTACTATTTAAAATTATATTACATAAGTCACTGACACTATGTACGGAAGCAAGGAAAGCAGGCAATGCAACGCTAGAAAGATTTCTCACACCAATGCCACCAAATTTTATAGGTAAAGTAGCTTGAGTCCAGGCTGTTGTATTTAAAGTTAAATTTAGAATTTTTTCTATAGCTATTTTAAGATTATTATCAATATCCTGTAAAGTATCCGAACATTTCCAGACTGGACTCGAGCGGAGTAAGTATGTAAATCTAGGTACAAGAAGACAATATTTTAAAATAGTAAGAGCTATGTGGGGGTTTAATTTATACAATTTATCAACGTGGTTTAAAAACTGATCAAATTTTGTTTTTAAAACAGGTTTAATACTATCGAAAAACAACGGGGCACCTAGCAGGTATAGTGATTCCGTACTGACAGTTTTTATTCCTGGACAAATATGATTAAAATTTTGAATTAAAGTGTCTCTATGAGAAGTAGATAAATTATTGGAAAAAAATATTTCACATTTATTGCTATTTGGTTCAAGACCAATATTTTTAAAATTTTGAAAAATATGAGTAAGATCCCTCAGGACGTAATCTGCTCTACCTCCCAGTGTACCGTCGTCTAGGTACCAGACATTCAGCTTGGATTTCAAATTTGAAATCATTGGTTGGATTCCCAAACTGAAAAGTGCTAGACCCAGTGGGTCACCCTGCTGAACACCAACAGCGGAATCGATAACATGGTTTTCGTAAAACAAGTTAGTATTTTGACTGTAACATTGCCAAACGTAATGATAAATTTCGGAGGTATTATTAGCCACTTCTTTCAGCAAGGTTACCCTATCGATAGAGTTAAAAGCATTCCTTAGGTCAACCTTCACAAGAACATCTGCATTAGAGTTTGTTAAAAATGTACGCACTGAATGTACCGCCGCCTCACAGCCACCTCTAGTGCCAAAACCTAGTTGAGTAGGCTGAAATTTGGTCTTAAGGTTAGAGATTATGTGCCTGCAAGCTAATTTTGAAGTTAAACGTCGAAATGTGGAACCAACGGCAATAGGACGGATACCGTTATCCTTTTTTTTGAAGGAAAAAAAAATAAATATAAAATAAATATATATAGAAATAATGTAAAACTTAAATTTATTGCCTGTCATCCCACTAATGGACACAGGCTTCTTCTAATTTCTAATAGTGTTATAGAGCAATTAGTCTGCACCAACTGCTTCCTCACGATAATTTAGTTCACCACCAAGCACATGGTTATTCAGCACTTAAAATAATTACCATTATTTATAGAATTAGGGAGACAAACGAGCACACAGATCAACGGATGCTGTGGTTCATAAACATCTACATCTATCGTCGATTAATAATTTATTTATTTATTTATAATTAATTACAACGGCTTGCGCCAATGACAGTAATTAATAGGTTAAACTAAACATATAACATAATTAACATAATTCAAAAACAAATAACAACTCAGAGATCAAACGTACTTAACAATAACTAGAGGAAATAAAATAATATAAAACAGAATAAAGTGATAACAACATACAACTTATTTACCTAACAAATATGACTTTCACATAACATGAGACAGTTTGACATGATCACCTTGAGTGTGTCATTGAAGATGTCACATTCCGGGACTCTCTCCATTAAGGAGTTTAAAGCACCATGCATGCGACACAACGGGGATTGCGCGCGCGATACAGTGCGGCAATGGGATGTGGCGAACAGCCGGTGTCGTCGAGTAGGCCTATGACGCAGGTAGTTGTTAGGCACATAAAGTGTACACAAAGTATTATGCAGCTCTGGGGAATCTACCATGCTCCTTAAAATTTTTATGGCTATTAGGATCTGATCTCTGGCTCTACGCACTGAAAGGGAATTATATCCTAACATTCCCAGCAAGAAAAGAGTAGGATACATAAATGGATAATATCCGTAAATCTTCTTATATAAAAAACGCAGGAAGGCTTTCTGAACCTTTTCAATCAACAATTCATTTGTGGATTAATTAATTAGTTACCTACGCAGGAGCTGTTTTACTATTAAAAATCAGCTGGCTCTTTCCAAAAGCGTGTTCTGTTGATAAATAACTCGAGATGTACATATTAACTTTACTTGTGTGTCAGGGGCGCTTTTAAACTAAGTTTGCTAGTTATTCTCAAAAACAGCTGATTGTGCTATTTTTGGTAAAGAAGGTTAAATCAGTAACATTTCTACGTAGCTGGAGAGGCATAACATGAAGGGGTGCACAAGATACATCATAGGTTTCATTCGTTGAAATTTGAATTTCATTAGCTCTATAAAGTTAGCAGTGAAAAATCAGCAGAAAACTTAAAATTGTATCTAGGAATTTGAAGCAAATTTGTTGCTAATAAGTTACCAAAATCGCGATTTTGTTGCTCCAACCGGTTTTGAGAAAATTGATTTACTGCTATCTTTACATTAAGATAGCATTAAAAACTTTCAATCAACCCCTACGTAGCGGATAATTGGTTGACAGGATAATTTGTTGCTAATTAGTTGCTGACATATAATGGAAAAAAATATAAAAAATAAAAAAAAATCAATAAAAATCAAGTTATGTTTTATGATATATGTTATGTTATACTGGTTCTGAAGTTCCGATTTAATAAAACAATTTACTGCTATTTATAAATAGATCAATAGCTCCCAGATAGCCACAACAACATAAAATCGGTCGATAAGCTGTATCAAGTAATAAGTTACAAATAAAAATGTACATGCTGCCTATATGGGAGATTTAAAAACAAAACACAGATATATTGTTGCTGTTCAGCATGAAGGCAGCAAGTCATAAACCAGTAAAAAAATTAAATCGATCTATGACCTGCACCAAGTAATTAGTTAGTAATTTTTTTGTTTACATGCTATATTTACATGAAAGTTTTAGGAAAAAAAGTTAGCAAATTTTTTGTTGCTGCTCAGTTATAGTAGCCGCAATTTATAAAGAGCCAGTAACAAAATTAAATCGATCGATGAGCTGACCAAGTAATTAGTTACCTACGCAGGAGCTGTTTTAGTATTTTAATTTTTAATGATCATCAAAAAAATATTTACTAAAATCACTTTATAATACTATTATCATTAAGTACATGCAATTTCAATATAAATTCGTGCTGTAATTACGAAGCAAAACGAAAAAGGTTTTAAAATCGACATCGATGTTTCGGGTTTCTTTTTTTGATCAAGCAAAGTACAATGTATCGTGTTTTGAACCTTTAATATCACTTAATAGATGTACCTAAGACATATATTTTTTCTGGACTTTAATATAGTAATTTTACTATTTAAAGTTAATTTTACAAGAGACAATAATAGGATAACCCGCCGTAAATGTAATGATTAAATTAATCATAAAAACACCTACCTATATTTATGTTACCTATTACCTTAAGCAGCATTTTAATACTTATAATCTCTTTAATTACTTTGAAGATGCTAAGGAATTTTGGTAATAATTATCAGTTTGAGGATATTATTCAGCAGTAATCCTCGAAAATAATATTATAAAACTCTATTAATAATGAGTTCTAGCTAATCTTGGTGGTCGTTATGATTATTGTCACCATTATAAGAGCATCATATTTCATCACTGAATATAGGCCTTGTAGAAAATTTGCCTCTTATTTAAAACATTTGCCACGCTTGTCAGGTGGGATAGCAATTTCAGTTATTTTATTATTACTAGTATAAATTGTTATCAGGAAGATGCTGCTGCTCATTTCCTATTTCAGTTCCCTTCTGTTGCCTCTTACGACACCCACGGGATAATACGTTGTAGTGGATTCTTTTACGCCGCCGCAATGACGATTCTGAATTATAATGATACATAATTGATATAATTGATTTTATGTCGAAATTATTAAGATGTATGGGACGGATGAGACGAGGCGGAACGAGACGGAATTGAACAGGCCAGAACAGAACATGACAGAAAATAATAGAATTATATACAATTGAAATAAATGGAATAGAAAACAACTGAATAGAACGGAGCAGAACAAAACTGAACTACTGTCTTCTATTCTCAGTACAGCACATAATGGAATAAATAAAATAGAATATAACAGAACAGAACGGAATATGATATAATATAACAGAGTAGACCAGAGTTAAACTGAACAAACAGAATAAAACAATAGAAACAAATAGAACGGTTGGAATTGAATATAATGGTATGAAACGGAGTGGAATAGAATGGAACAGATTAAAATGGAGTGGAATGGAAACGAATGGAGCGGAATTTAATAGACAGTAAGGGAATTAAATGGAATTAAATGAAATTGTATGAAATGGGAGGGAATGGAATAGATAAAATCTCTCTTACACCATTATCTTAACCATCATCTTACCCTTTTTTTGCTACCAAGCAGCATTGAACCGGCGGCTTTATTTTGTTTTGAAAAATTATAGAATCACTATAAATAATTACAGCTGATATGGAATTTCTTTGTACCTCTCAAGAGCAAGTGTGTCTTTTTTCCTTTCCTATAGAATTTGCATGATAAAAAAAATTGACATAATACTTAGCTTCTGAAGTTGATGTTACCTACCTATTCATAACAAAATTGATTAACTCTTATGGTGGTATGTAAAATATGTAGTAAATGGCACTATTAATCAAATAAGTACGTGTACCTTCTAAAATAAATACGTGTACTTTGGTCTTACATAAAATTTATTGAGATTAGTATTCGTAGGAAAGGCCGTTGTAATCTTGTAATTGTAATTGTATTACTTTATACCTTGTGGTATGTAATGGCCTGCGTTTGCGATTTGAATGATCGATCTGAATGACCCGGTACGTAGTGTTTACCCCCACCACTTTTTGTCACACAAAAAGGTTGCAGATCAGAATTTCAAAGCCCTCCCGTAAAAAGTTTCACTTTAAGTGACATACGAGGGATTGAAAAGTACTCGGCCTAAGCAAGAAAATAAACACATACTAAATCAGTTATATTTTTATTATTCTACATAATCACCATCAAGTTCAAAACACTTTTGCCACCTCCCCTTCCAAGCATTTAGACCGTTGAAAAAAAATGATTCTTCCGTAGAGTCAAAATATGCGTCTACAGCTGCTTTGACCTCGTCGTTTGTCGAAAATCTTTGACCTCCCAAGTGCTTTTTTAGGTAAGGGAACAGAAAGAAGTCTGATGGTGCCAGATCAGGTGAATACGGCGGATGCGGTAACAGTTCAAAGCCACAGTTGTGAATTTCAGCCATTGACTGTACTGACGTGTGAACACGGGCGTTATCTTGATGTAACAGAACTTTTCTTCTGAGCATTCCTCGACGTTTTTTTTTTATTTCCTCTCGTAAATGACGTAGTAAGGTGCAGTAGTAATCAGAGTTTATAGTCTGACCCCTTTCAAGATAATCAATCATAATCACACCTTTCGAGTCCCAGAATACTGAAGCCATCATCTTATTTGCCGACAAAATCGACTTAGCCTTTTTAGGGGGTGGTGAACCAGGTCTTCTCCACTGTTTTGATTGTTGTTTTGTTTCCGGTGTACAGTAATGAACCCATGTTTCATCTATAGTAACAAAACGATTCAAAAAATCATCTGCATCGGCTTCAAATAACTCCAAACAGTCGCGTGAAATAGTCAATCGCGTCCTTTTTTGTTCAACTGAAAGCAGTTGCGGAACCCACCTCGCAGACACCTTGTGGAAACCCAACTCGTTGACAATGATGTTTTGAGTTCATTCATAAGAGATGCCTATAATCTCGGCTATCTCTCTAATTTTTAATCTGCGGTCTCCCATTATTAAATCAAGTACTTTTTTAATATTTTCGTCAGTAGTTGACGTCGAAGGCCTTCTAGAGCGGGGTTCATCTTTCACACTCTCTCTACCACGCTTAAATTCTGCTATCCATTTTTTGACGGATGAATATGACAGAGCACAATCGCCTAATGTACTGACCATGTCATCATGGATGGCTTTTGATGATAGCCCCTTCTTATGGAGGTACTTAATGACGGCACGCTGCTCGATTTGCTCCATTCGCGGAAATTATGTCCGATTACTTTGTTAATAAATTTATAAAATCACAACTAATTATCGCACACGTTTCGAACTTCACACAATGAACTAGTCTGAACTGAACTAAATAATGTGGGTAGATTTGATTTTTAGAATTGAATGGATCTGTGTTAGGACGAGTACTTTTCAATCCACCTAGGTACAATCGAATTGAGAAACGCGTACTTTTTAAAGTTGGCTCAAAAGGATTTCGTTTGCAAGTAGTCTCTGGGGTGCAATGAGGAAAAGTCACTTGCAGTGCTTTAACACTTCATCTGATAGTAAGTGACTATTGATTCTGTTCTTGAGCTCTTGAGGTTCTTTTAATATTATAAAATGGTTTTTGAAGAATCATAAACACTCTTATATTATAAAAACATTTTTGAGGAATGCACTTTTACCACGTGCTCAGTAGTGAAGGAAAACATCGTGAAGAAACCGGAAATCGGAAAATATTTTAATGATATCATTTTATGTGAAGTCCGCCAACACGTACGTAACACGCGTGGTGACACTTGTTTGCCTTCTTAGTAATGAGAAGAAGACCTTTCCAAGGAGTTGGACGTATATAAGCTGTAATATATTATATTTATTATTTACCTTTTTTTCTAATTCTATTCATAATTACTAAAATAACCCTAAAATAACCATCAAACGTATTTATAAACTAAATATGTGTTGAAGACAATGCAAATACACAAATATTCTCTATCTAACTTACCACTCGCCTCGGCTTTGATGTAAATCAAACAAGTAGGTCAAATAGTCTGACGTCAATTTAGATTTTACTAGTTTTGAACATTATTTAAATAATCTCTGAAAATAAACAACCAATGTGAAGTGTGTGTGTAAAGTGAACATTCTCATTGATTAATTTTCGAATAACCTCTATTCTGAATACATTTAACAGAATTATTTATTTCTATTTTAATGCAAAAAATAACCCACACAATAGATTTAACACTAATAGCAAGTCTGTCTAATCATTCACCCGTTACAGTCTGTCAGAAACGCACTGCTGAGTAAATAGATAAGATAGATTGATAGATTGCCTAAAAATAGGATATATGCAATAGCTGGAACGCTTAGCAAGCAGGTTGGCAACCGCGGTTGATATTGTTTTTGTTCTTAATGTTGAAATGCTTATATTATGTTAACATACAGTTCACAGTTAGATATTGCTTCACTTATGTATTTATCAAATTCAACCAGTAAAAGTCCACAGCTGAACATGAGTCTTTCCCGTTGTCAAAACAAATCCTCCCTGGATTTGTTTTAATAGATTATAGGCTTGACAGGTAGATTGACGATGGTGGTGCTAGATGTCTTACAGAAATATGTTTGAAAAAAAAAGTCCCGCTGGGTTTCTTGTTGGTTCTTCCCACGACTGAGGTATTTTCGGAACCAGTGGTAATTTTTTTATTATATTTTTTTTAAAACGTTACCACACTAGGATTTTCTCCTGTATCGTGGAGGCAGTTTACAAACACAAATTGCACAAGAACAAACATCCAGACCCGGAACAATTATTTGTAGGCCATACAAATACTTGTTCC
The DNA here is from genome assembly GCA_033319125.1 of Parnassius glacialis. Lineage (NCBI taxonomy): Eukaryota > Metazoa > Arthropoda > Insecta > Lepidoptera > Papilionidae > Parnassius > Parnassius glacialis. The sequence continues at coordinate 31,210,565 of JAVANC010000028.1, read as the reverse complement.
GTGCGGGATTCAAACCCGCGGCCCTCAGCGCAGCAACTCATTGCTAAGCCACTGCCACTGCGCCACGAAGCCGTCAAAATAAATATTGAATAAAAAGTTATTCTTTTCTATTCTATTCTGTTCTACACATTTGACGCTGCTGCCATTCTATTAGATTTTTCTTCTCTATTTTACAAAGTTGTCTCTACTCCTCCCACGGGACAAAATCTGAATTGATAGATTCAGGCGTCACTTTGCGGAAATCGATTACAATGAGGTTGTTATAACTTAATTTGATAATTTCGCGTAAAGAAAGAAAATTATGTGTTCTGCCCACTTTTAAAAGGTGGGAGGTCCTCATCATTTTCTTTCATTACGAGGAATTAAGCAAATTAAGATATAAAAACCTCATTAAAATAGGAATTCTCTTACGCCACCGTCACATGATAGATAAATTACTATGGAAGTTAATTATTACAAGTTTCTTAATTATTAATTATTATGGCGGCTTAGGTCTGTTAACATCGTAATTTAAAAATTGGAGCACTATTTTTTTTTCATTTTACCTGTAATTAAATAGGATTCTGTTAGGTCACGCACTATTTCAAAAGGATTTCTCATTATCTCCTTATACAATTTAGACGAAAGACGCTAGCAGAGATTAAGGCAAATTACTGCAACATTTTTATTATTCTTTCAGTGTTACGTCAAGCTTAGAAAAATGAGACAATTCGTCTGCCAAAGGAAATTTTCCCCCAAACTATTGACTCAACATAAGATAGTGTTTTTCGAATGAATGTCTGTATACAGTTACTGCCCATTAAAGTCCACTACTAAACATAGGCCTTACCCAGAAATTATCTCATAGGGGGCCATAATTGCCATGATTGGCAAGCGGGTTGGTAACCGCAGTTTTTTTTATTTTTAGTCGTTATTAGGAAGACGCTGCTGCCCATCTCCTGATTTGTTTTCCTCTGTCGCCTCTTACTCGCTCTTATTGCCGCTCTTAATGCAAATAATCTTATGCTGAATGCAGAAACTTACGACACCCACGGGATTAATGAGGTAGTGGATATTCTAACAGTACAATTATGTGGTAATGGTATGTTTGTATGAATGCAGAAAATTATAAAATAGAAAAAGGCTTGTCATATTTTTGGGAAAAAATTGCTGTTCTAACTGATAAGAGGCCTTTTTCATGGAATAAGGGTGATAAACGAACACACATTCCACCTGTTAGAATGCATGCTGGGCTAATAGACATTTACATCTATCCCTGATAAATAACCAGAAGGCAGATGCGTTGTCACCCCTGAGTACTAAGATGAAATACCTCGTTTCCAATAAAAAAGGTTTCCCGTTCACTCATTAATCGAAAAAACAACAATAATCTGATATTTTACGCTGTTATTCTGAGGGCGGTCTTTTCTCACTGGAGTCAACCCATTCGTGTTACAACTATGATTTATTTATTTAAACTTTAATGCACAAAGTAGTACATATGGCTGACCTAATGCCATTAGGAATTCTCTACCAGTTAACCATTAGGAGAAACAGAGATAGACATTTAAGAGGTGGAGCACCAAAGATCAAAAAAGATAAGGATGATAAAAAGTGAAAATTTTATTTGTATATATACATATACATACATTCATAATTATGTCGGTATATAAACATATAATATCTGCTTAAATACATTTATAATATATAATTTAAATGAATATGAATATGGACATAATTACATGTAATTGTTAAATAATTATTATCTATGTCAGGATCAAAATGAAATATAGGTATATGAAAATAAAAACTGTGTTAATTCAAACTTGCAACGATTTTTTTTAAAGGATAGGGTGACAAACGACCACACAGTCCACCTGATGGTAAGTGGTTGTTGTGGTTCATAGACATTTACATTTCTCCTCGTTTGCGAATCAAAATGCAGATGCGTTGTCACCCGTGAGGACTCAGACGGAATGCCTCTTTTCCAGTAAAAAGGGTCTCCGGTTCTCTACACTCACCATACGAAATACAGCAGTGTTAAGCTGCTATTTTACGCTGGTATTCTGTGAAAGCGTGGTCCTTCCCCGGTCGAGCCGACCCATTCGTGTTACAACTATACTACTAATGCCGAATGCAAATGAATGTATGATGTATGATATGAAATTGCAGCATGGCTCTACCACTTACAAAAATATTTGATACCATGATTTACCATGATATCTTTCTTGCTATCCTTTCCCATCTCAAATTGCACCGTCAGTCCTGGAGTGATTCTCATCTTATCTTCGCGGACGTCATCAGTCCGTCCATGAGTGGCAAATGACTTCACAGTGTGTTGACCTTGTTTCTGGCGTACCGCAAGGTGATATACTTTCCCCGTTAGTCTGTTCTGTTTTTATTAACTCTATCAACATTAATTGTTTGTACCATCTGTATGCCGATGAGCCACAAATTTATATACAGTTTGATATTGGTAACATACATAATGCGATATACGAATTAAATACCCATCTCAATTTCGTCCATGACTGGTCCATGCGTCCATGCGTCCATGCATGAGTTTCTGTCAATCCTATCTATCTTCCTATAGCCAAGCGTTGGTTATAGATAGCTGTACGATGCTTGCAAAAATTTATACTGCGGGGCCACCTTCCATCTTTTGTAATAGTCGCTTGATAAAAATTCTCTTTATCGCTTAAAAAAATTTCTTCCCTTCAAAACCAAGCTTTTGTTAGTATAGCTACTTATACTACTGATTGTTGATTATGTAGACATGTGTTAACTAGATTTAAACAAAAATTTTCTTAACAAGCTAGAGCGCCTCCTCAACAACTACATCAGGTATTTTTCAGTCTTCGTAAGTATGATCGTATTTCTCACTATCGCTTTCGCCTTAAATGGCTAACTATAAAACAAAGGCGTGACTCTGGAATTTAGCTTGTTCTCTTCTCTATCTTAAATTATCCATCCACTACTTCTTATCTCAAGGACAAATTTCAATATCTTTCCTCAACGCATGATAGAACTCTGAGTTTATCGTTTAATTATAAATTTAATATACCACTAGATTCCACAAATTTCGCTAGAAAATCATTCACCATTCAGGCTGTACTTCTCTGGAACTCCTTTCCCGAAGACGTTAGAAAAACACCTAATAAAACTGCTTTTAAAAAATTGGTATTTGTATATTCAATGTTATAATTTGGTTACTTTTGTTGTAAGTATATAAATATGTGTGTGTGTGTGTGTGTGTGTATTTATATATTTACATACGTTTATTTTTGGCACCTATCACATTACTTCCACACGTTCCGGGTTTACTGGGAGAAAATTCCAAAAGGCATTAAGTCCGCCTTTTATAGAACTTTGAATTAAGGTGTGCAATTAAGAATGAATGAATAAATAAAATAAATAATTATAATGCTGTAGCAGGGTCTGGGCTTTTTAAAAACCTTCCTAATTTTGTAAATTCGTCATCAAATCCCATCATTAGACCACTGATGAACATGGGTCTTTTATCAAATTTCATAAAGCACGGTTCTCAGCAACCTGCATACATCGACTCCCTTTAGGTTTGATTAGTCCGTCACCGCCACCATTCCATTAAACCCTGCTGACCCACTGATAACTAAATCAATTACTTTTATTCTGCAGCGAACGTCCTTGTTGTGGACTAAAGACGGAAAAAAGTTGCTTTAAAAACAAACTTTACTTTTTAGTTGGTGGTAGAACTCGTTTTCTGCCTTGGATTCCGCCTCGTTTGGTACTAGCCTCTTACTTACTTCTCGTACTTCTGCCGTCAAATAGCTGTGCGCGGACTGCTGTATTCCTGGCTGAGGCCTGAGAGGCCGCGTATTTTATGTAGTGTTTTTTAAAGAATGTGATGATTTAAATATCTTTCTTTGTATTTTCATGAAAAATAAAGGGTTTTAAGAAAAAATGAGTATAAAAAGGAAATCGACATTATTAAATTTTTAAATGTAGGACTACAATAATATTTGGCTTGAATTTTGGGAAAAATCCGACTATTAGATATAAAAAAATAGTAGTAGTAGTTAGAAGTAAAGTTAAACTTTAGTTAGAATTCAGAGAATGGTAACATAATATAAACTGCTTTCTACCATGTAATTTATATAAGCATACATGTAATTTACATTCAAAAAGCGATTCCGTTTTCAAATGTGCTATATTTTACGAATATTCAAGACTAGCTCGCGGATTAGCTTCGCGTGAGCGCTTGGGTTTACAATATATATTATTAAATTACGTGCAGGAATTTGCAAAACGTAAAACTTATGAATTCACTTGGGTCTCTATCTGTCGGTTTATTGAAATTATGCATAATTGCAATAATACTAAAAACCTTAAATTCAGACCTAAGAATCGGATTAAATTTTAAAGAAAATGAGAAGCTAAAAGAGTAAATGTGTAAAGTCATACTGAGATAATTATAGGGCAAGATAGATTAATATGCCTTCTCTCGGCAAGACCGCTCGGAAGTGGCCACTCCGAGTGAGCTCGAGTGGGGGGAGAGGAGTGTTGGTATTTCAAGGCGCCGCTCCCTCTATCCTCCGCAGCCAAATCTTAGATAGCGGCGGAGCCATAGACCAGATCCGCTGCTGGGGTTAGGAAGGCTGGTGCTTCTGAGTGCTAGTTTTACCTGGCCCGATGGTCTTCGCCCATCGGACACGGGGGTATCCGTTGCGCATGTGAATTTGGAGGCCGTGGATGGAGATGGGGTAGGAGTAGTCCTCTCCCGAGGAGACGAAATTATTCATAAGACGATATGTCGTTTTATGGAATATAGATTATGAAATTATTTTGTTCAGATGCGAAGTTTCTGTGGGTAAGAGTAGGAAGATTATATTATGCACATTCTTTTTGTAGAAACACAATGAAGTATTCGGAATTAGGCTATATTTGTAATGTTTAAATTTGCTAATTATTCTTTAACTTTATTTTTAGGTTTCCAAGTCCAAGCAGCGAAAACTGGGAAAAGTCCACTTTTCTCAGTTTTATTCCATTAAATTCGTATATTTTTAACTCTCACGTGCCTAGCATTCATGAACGACTCTTATTCTAAACTAAATAAATATATTTGTAAATAAAATCTTATTTTTTTTTAATAAGTTTGTTAAACATACATTTCATCATGATTACAGCCCTTCACAAGTCGACTGCTGAACATAGGCCTCCCCCAAGGAATGCAACAAAGCACGGCCCTGGGCCACCTGCATCCATCGACTTCCTGCATATCTAACAAGGTCGTTACTACATCTAGTGGGGCGATGCCCTACACTTCGTCCGCAGGTACGATGCCTCCACTCGAGAACCTTTCTTCCCCATCGGTTGTCGGTTCTTCGAGCTTTATGGCCGGCCCATTGCCACTTCAGCTTACTAATCCGTTGGGCTATGTCGGTCACTCTGGTTCTACTGCGGATATCCTCATTGCTAAGTTTATCAGGCAAAAAAACTCCAAACATAGCTCTCTCCATAGCTCGCTGAGCAATCTTGAGATTCGGTCAGCAGTAAAGGGCCATGTCTCAGTTCCATAGGTCATCACTGGCAACAGCTACTGGTTATACAGTCTCGTTTTCAGGTTTTGAGGTATACCTGACGAGAAGATGTGCCGTAATTTCCCGAATGCTGCCCAACCGAGTTGAATCCGCCGATCGACCTCTCGGTAGAAGTCGGACTCACCTAGTCGGCCTACTTGTCCCAGGTAAAGATACTCGTCAAAAACTTTGAGCTTAGTGCTCCCAACAACTACCGGCATAAGTGTGACATGGACATTAAACATGATCTTTGTTTTGTCCATGTTCATCTTAAGACCTATCAGATGGGAAACACTATTGAGATCATTGAGCATAGTGCTTAGTTTCTCCAGCGATTTTGCCATAAGGACTATATCGTCGGCAAATTAAAAGTAAGTGATGTACTCGCCATTGATGTTAATACTGTATCCTTAACAGTCCAGAAGCTTGAAAAAGTCTTCCAATGCAGCGGTAAAGAGTTTCGGGGATATAACGTCACCCTGTCTTACATCTCTCTGCAGTTGGATAAGTTTCGTACTCTGGTTCTGTTCTCGGATAGCCATCTTAGCCCTAGTGTACAAGCACTTTAGCACTTTGATATATCGACAGTCAACTTGGCACAGCTGAAGGAACTGCAGCACCGCCCAAATTTCGACGGAATCAAAGGCTTTCTCATAGTCTACATACGCCAGACATAGTGGCAAATTGTACTCCGCGGACTTCTGTAAAATTTGCCGAAGGGTATGTATGTGGTCTATGGTGCTAAAGGCTTTTCGATAACTGGCTTGTTCGGGAGGCTGGAAGTCGTCAAGTCTGCGTGCGAGACGATTCATAATAACCCTCGAAAACAGCACGTAGATGCGGCTTAGAAGGGAAATTGGTCTGTAGTTCTTCAAGAGAGCATTGTCACCTCTATTGAAGAACAAGTCCACCGCACTTCTGCTCCACGCCTCCAGTGTAATGCCACCATTGAGGACGGAATTAAAGAGCTTCTGAAGGACTACAAATACCGGATTTTCCACCCGTTTTCAGAAGCTCCGCTGTAATTCCGTCCTCGCCTGGGGCCTTGCCGTTTTTAAGGTGCTGGAGAGCCATTCTTATCTCGTTCAGACTGATGTCTGGGATATTATCGAAATAGTGTCGGGTAAGACTCGCTCTTGGATTGTTGTTGTTGGATTGGATTCGCTCTTGGATTGTTGTTGGATCGTTACTCACACTTGCGTGTTGCTCCAACGATGATGTGTATGGCTGCCCATAGAACCTCTCAATCTCACTCAAATGCTCAGGTGTCCCAGAAACGACGCTGCCACACTTGGTCTTCAGCTTCAACAGTTGGCTCTTTCTGGCAGACAGATCTCTAGCAAAGACTTTGGAGCCCTGATTCGGCTCGATCGCTTCTTCAATACGGGCAGTATTAAAATTGCGTAAGTCCTGCCGCATTCATTTGGAGATCTGCCTGTTCAGTTGCCTGTATATTGTCAAATCTACTGAAGACTGCGGCTTCATATCCCGTCTAACAGCTATGAGATTAAGAGCTTGATCGGAGAGTTTTTGTGTTCTTCTACAGTGGTTCTTACAAAACTTAGCTCCGACCGCATGGACAGTTTCCACGAGCTTGTCATTCTCATCATCCACTGAATTGCAATCTTCTAGGCACTGGAAATGGTTTCGTAGCTCGAGCTGAAAGGTTTCGGGACTTTGGATTAGAGCACGAGGGGGAAGGAGCATTGACTTTATTAGACGTGACCTCTCCAACGTTACGTTTAGGTTCAGTGTGCTTCTCACATTTGGTGATCGCTGCCGGTTTTTACTCTCGCGATCACTGAGACATCACTGAACAGTTGTCGTGTGGTCGTCATAAAGAAGTGAAGCTTATTTTTTGTCGACCCGTCGGGGCTCGACCAGTTCCACTTCTTGTGAAAAACTTTAAAAGAAAAGAAAAGTTGCATTGAAGTCTTGAGAGGCAGCGGTAAACTCTGAGAAGGTTTGACCGAAGGATGCTCCTGAAGAAGGCTTTCAAGAGTTTCGACATTACGAGGAGCCAGGATGTAATCAGAAAATAAAATACGGGATGCATTTTTAAGTTGCCATCCTTTACTTTCGACTTTACTACTTTTTTTAAATCAAATTTAGGACGTGGTCGAGATAAATGACTATTAATTGGGTTATCTAAATTTTGAAAAAATGTTTCTTTTGGTTGAGACGTAATTGATTTATTTATTGTTATATCAAAATGAAAATGGGAATACGAGAAAGTAAATAATTTTTGCAAACTATTTTCACTATTAGTGAAACAATTTTGAATAGTGCATGATAATTCTTTAGCAACTGCACCCTCGCACCTCTAGGAATTCTTTTCACCACTGGTACATAACGATGATAATTGTTAATTTGCCCCGAAAACAGGGAAAAATTTGTGTCATTAGAGGAATTGCTAATAGAGTTACGAATTTCTACGGTAGGCTGTGAAGCCGAAATACTTTTACTATGGCGTCGTTTAATATGTATTCTTAATCCTTTAAACAGCCTACCGTTGCCACAATTTTGACACTGTAGGAAATCCGGCTGTGAATGTAGCGGAACAGAGATATTCATTAAAAAATCGAAACAGTTCTCTACAGCACTCAAAAGTCTTTATATTACATAGCTTCATATTAACTTGAAGTGTGCTGTTTCCCGCATCTTTCCCTGAAACACAATCATTTACGGCCTAAATAAAACTAATTTAAAACTAAAAATTTTGTGCAACCGACTTTAATGTAAATTATTAAGAATAATTCAAAAACTATTGGACAGAACTTGATAAAATTCATATGGGACCAAATGAAAAGCACCAGCTTTCAAATAAAAAAAAGAATCTTCGAAATCGATCCACCCAGGAAAAGTTATGAAGTATCTATATAGGTAGGTATATAGGTAGTATACATATAAAACTTAAAATAACATAATTTTGAATAGAGTACCTCCTCCTTTTTGAAGTCGGTAGGAAAATCATTCTATTCTAAAAATGACGCGTATTCAGCAGATTTGGAGTCAATGAAAAAAAATACTTTTATTAAAAATTAAAAGCCACATAGTGAGAACTAAAATAATGAAATAAATTTAGAATTTATTCATTCATTTATAAACGTTTTTACAGTATATTCTACGACTAAGAGTTGAATTTTTGTATCTTATAATTTATCCATAATCATTATTTAGCAGTAAAAGAAGGCTTTTGTGATATTCACATTCTAAACTCATTTGATTAGTTTAAAACTAATTTAATTATACTGTGTATTTACAATCCAATTTAATTTATTACAATAATTTTGAAAAGATAATATATTGCTTTTAAGATTAAATAATTCAAATCTTTACCTTAAATTGTTGGTCACAAATTTACAAAGCACTTTACTTAAACGTAATAGTTGTTTTAAACTTTAATCCTTAGAGTATATATAAGCAAGCTAGCTATGCTTATGTATGCTTTAAGCTTTTATCCAAATTCAAAATATGAGAAGTTTTTTTTATTCGCAGATATGATATACACACAAAAAACATATGTATGCTACGCGATAATCGCCTTTGGTAAACAATTCCACAAAGAAGTCGTGCACAGAAGGAAACCCTAGTAAATCGCACAATGGTGGATAACCAAACATCCAGATGATGTGGATGGTAACGTGAGTTTTGTGCGTTGGTTAAAATTTGGAGAGAGATAAAGCAAAGAGATGCAACATCTCTTCACAACATCGCTAGTGAATCGAGCCTATCACACTCGGTCTTTGATAATTTGAGCTGCAATTCGAGCTACTCTACGCTGGATGTGGTCACGTAGAAGGAGCTGGCACTGGCGAGCCCCGGCCCAGAGATGAGAACTAAATTCCATATGAGGACGAAACTGTGCCTTTTAAAGTTGCAGGCGGTGGGCCTATATGAAATATCGTCCCAATCTGCTGAGCACGCTAAGCTAAGACCATGGAGCTGATCTATTGATGGCCCGAGAGATGGCTCTAGCAACGCCAATGAAAGCTTGTTTTTAAATATATAGGTTTGTGTGTTTATTTGAAAAAGTAAAAAGAAACGTAAATACTTATATTTCATCCATAATTTTTAAGAAGAGAATCTGGTTCACATGCCTGAACGAATAAAAGTAAACATAATGTTTAGGATAATTTCACTTTAAACTGATAAAAGAAACTGTATTTTTGCCTTTGAAATAACAAGCCCCTCTTCTACATATCTATTTTTATTTTACCTCTGTATTTTAAAATTTTAGAAACTCTAGGTAGTAAGTAAAATACATTTGAATACTTTGAGTGCATCTTCATGAAAGGGTTATTAATGGCTCGAATACGTTCATGTTTGTTTGAATAAAATCAGCAAACTAGCTACTTGCAGTTTTCCTAATAAAAATTAAGTGACAAAAGTAGCTGTTTCAGTCCTGCAGTCAACTTCAAGCTAAGATGAAATGCCTCACTACTTGTGATAATACTGATTGTGTACCTTTCAATAAACGTCACTTTATCTGAAAGGCATACGGCTATAAAGACGCGATAATCCTTTTTTTCACCTTAAAAACGGCAAGGCCCCAGGCGAGGATGGAATTACAGCGGAGCTTCTGAAAGCGGGTGGAAGACCGGTACTTGAAGTCCTTCAGAAGCTCTTTAACTCCGTCCTCCATGGTGGCATTACACCGGAGGCGTGGAGCAGAAGTGCGGTGGTCTTGTTCTTCAAGAAAGGTGACAACGCTCTCTTGAAGAACTACAGACCGATTTCCCTTCTGAGCCGCGTCTACGTGCTGTTTTCGAGAGTCATTACGAATCGTCTCGCGCGCAGACTTGACGACTTCCAGCCTCCCGAACAAGCCGGTTTCCGAAAGGGCTTTAGCACCATAGACCACATACATACCCTACGGCAAATTGTACAGAAGTCCGAAGAGTACAATTTGCCACTATGTCTGGCGTATGTGGACTATGAGAAAGCCTTTGATTCCGTCGAAATTTGGGCGGTGCTGCAGTCCCTTCAGCGGTGCCAAGTTGACTGTCGGTATATCGAAGTGCTGAAGTGTTTGACCAGTAGAGCTACGATGGCTATCCGAGTACAGAACAAGAGTACGAAACCTATCCAATTGCAGAGAGGTGTAAGACAGGGTGACGTTATATCCCCGAAACTCTTCACCGTTGCATTGGAAGACGTTTTCAAGCTTCTGGACTGGAAAGGATACGGAATAAACATCAATGGCGAGTACATCACTCACCTTCGATTTGCCGACGATATAGTCCTTATGGCAGAATCGCTGGAGGAGCTAAGCACTATGCTCAATGACCTCAATAGTGTCTCCCAACGGATAGGTCTTAAGATGAACATGGACAAAACAAAGATTATGTTTAATGTCCATGTCACACCTATGCCGGTAGTTGTTGGGAGCACTAAGCTCGAAGTTGTTGACGAGTATGTTTACCTGGGACAAATAGTCCGACTAGGTAAGTCCAACTTCGACCGAGAGGTCAATCGACGGATTCAACTCGGCTGGGCAGCGTTCGGGAAGCTACGACACATCTTCTCGTCAGAAATACCTCAAAACCTTAAAACAAAATTGTACAACCAGTGCGTGTTGCCAGTGATGACTTACGGAACTGAGACGTGGTCCTTCACTGCTGGCCGTATGAGGAAGCTCAAGGTCGCTCAGCGAGCTATGGAGAGGGCTATGCTCGGAGTTTCTCTGCGTGATAAACTTAGGAATAAGGATATCCGCAGTAGAACCAGAGTAACCGACATAGCCCAACGGATTAGTAAGCTGAAGTGGCAGTGGGCCGGCCATATAGCTCGAAGAACCGACAACCGATGGGGAAGAAAGGTTCTCGAGTGGCAGCCTCGTACCGGTAGGCGAAGTGTAGGGCGTCCCCCCACAAGATGGAGTGACGACCTGGTAAGACATGCAGGAAGTCGATGGATGCAGGTGGCTCAGGACCGTGCTTTGTGGCATTCCTTGGGGGAGGCCTATGTTCAGCAGTGGACTTGTGAAGGGCTGTAATGATGATGATGAATCCTTTTTGTGTGCGAGCAGCTATTCAGAATAGCATAATCAGTATCAAGGCCACCAGTAAGGTCTTTTGCGATCACTGCTTCGGCAATAGTTCATCTTATTGCGTGGTCTTTTACTTCCGCCAAGCTTAGTAATTAATTCCCCAAATGGTTCCTACGTTTGCGCATTAGGGGTTTGCATATATCTTAAATATGCAGAGAAGTTCCATCCGCTACGGAAAAAACCGCACATCCTTGAATTGCTGAATGCAAGAATAGAAATATGTTTATAAGCAGTTTTCAGTCAGTGCTATTGCCAAAATGATTAATTTGTGTTCACGAAATCCGATGGCTTCTGAGCGATTCACGTATTGATCTTTTATAAAGTCTTAGGCCTAGACATTGACTTAATTTATAGAAAAGCTGATTACAATATAGCGATTCCAAAATTCGAATACCAACTGAAGTCAACATTTAAGTCTAGTTGATGGTTAAGGTTTAATTCTGCTGAGATTGTATTTATCCCTACACTATATAATATCCCCTGTTTTAATCACTGGAAGTGTATGCATAAGTTATTTCTTTTAATATTATATACATTTCCAAAAATATATGTATACATATTTATTATACGTGGTGATTCACTGCAGTTGTATCATTGCTGGAGCGCGAATAAGTCCGCCCAATTAGAGATAGTGCTCTCAAAAAAATACCACCATAATGCTGCGACAGAAAAGGGAGATCACTTTCATGTAAAAATTAAACAAAGAACCGTATAAAATTAAAAAAGTTTCGGTGTTCGCATGGTAATATGTTACCTATCTAATTGCGTAATTAGTGATGCAAACCTCTTAGGATTGTTTTCACTAATGTTATATATAATATAAAGTATTTACAAAGGATGAAATAAATAAGGAATAAGATACGCACATATGACTCAATATATTTTGGATTTATTAATTATCTCTTAATATTCTAGTAACTTTGACTTACATTTATCTAATACTAGCTGTGCCCCGCGGTTTCACCCGCGTCATCACGTGTCCGAGGTGCGCGACGTGACCTAGTTCCAGCATTTTATAACGGCTAGGGTTTAAGCGTCGTTCGCGCGTCCAGCCAAGTATTGAATCATTTTAATTTTACATTGTGTCTTAAACTATGGTCCAAATAATATGGTATAAAGAACAAAGTTTATCTTCATAAAATTGTCTTGATGATGAAGTATCTTTCGTTCGTAAGGATAAATAGGCCATGCCTAATAATAACCCTCATAAATCACTTTTAAATTTTCAATATTTTTTGTCAAAAAATACCACGTTATGGCTTATGTATAAGAAGAATTTGTTATGTATAAAATAATAAATTTCATATACATAAGATCACACATAACAGATATTTCACAATACTTATGTATACCCTAATGACGACGTAATCATCACCAATCCAAAGCTGATTATTGTAAGGTAAGAAGTTACAGTATTTACACGTCCCATTGCTGGGCAAATTTCTGAGAGGCTTTTGGTAAAATAGAATATCCGCCACGCTATCATTGGCGTGTTGACCGGCTTCACATGTCTTCAATATATTTTTGTTTAATTTTTAGCTAACGCGACAGAAAATTGGCATCCCTGAAATTATTCAAAAACTTTACTAATATAAACTTAATTTAAAAACTTTATATTTACTGTTAGTTTTAATTTATATATTTATATTATAAACTATAATAAAAAAGGACTAAAACTAGTAACTTCTAACTACAGTCCTACTTCGATCAGTATCATGCCAAGAACACTGGCTGCGTTTCCCCGCTGATTAGCTATACTTAGTCTTTGAGCGAGAAAAGAACCAGCCCTCTCTTATCACCAGTAGCAGCGACCAGCCACGGATGAAGATCCTTTAGGAACTTCGCCGCACGTGGACCCCAAGGACCGATAGTCTATATAGCAAATGACACAAATATGTAGTAATCTCTTAGAGACTCATATTTGCGCCACTTACTCAGTTCAGCTGCCTCTGATGCCGCCCCGAATCTAAACGAGGTACCCCTGAGATGAGAGGCCGCCAGAGTGTCTGCGCAAGTAGCATCCCACACTAGGACTTTACCTCTCTCCCAAGGGACCAATGTCATACCGATAATTTAAAACAATCAGATAAAAATGATATCTCAAACATTTTTTAATGTAGCTTGATAACTAATGAGGCCGGGGAAAAAGTTTCTTCGTATTTTATATACAAAGACATTTTTTATTCAATGTTTAATTACATTTAGTTATAATATATATTATGGCCATTTTCTTCGATAACTTGTTGCCATCTTGTAGGTAGTGGCATATTCCCGTTGCTTAAGAAATCTTGGGGTTTTTGATCAAAAAAAATGCGACAAGCAGTTTTGACAGTCCTCTCGTGATGTTAACCTATTGTGACGCCTCATAATTATTATTAATAAATAATAATTAAATTCAATGTAAAGGCATTTAAAAATGTCTTAGAAATTATATTTTAAACAATTAAAATGCTTAAAATTAAGTATAAAGTTCAAATATGTTCATTGGGAATATTGAATATTATAGTATAGTTAACGCATAAATTGTCTCTAAAAAATCTCTAAATTTATTAAAATCTTGTTTAAGATATTCAAAATATATTAAATTATATAAATACAAGTCGATTATATTACAATAATAAAGATAAATAACATTTGTAATATAATAGACAAAATGGATAAAAATTTTAGATTAATTATTTTAAATTTTTTAAAGTTGAAGAAGGTGTTCTTGTATTAGTCGGAAAATTTCTAAGTTGATGAAAGGGTTCTTGTAATGGTCTCCATAATAAGGGGCGTTGCCGGAGACATACCCAAGGTTATACATATATATGGGGTGGTCGGCTGACCGACTGCTAGTACTAATGTTGCACAATGACTAGTCCTATATTAGGGACTTATGATAGTAAGGTCTAACGAACCAAAGCATTAATATAGAAGGTCTTTATGATGCATAAGCATTATTATAGCAGAGTTATGACTTGAAGTCCTATATGAATAAGACATACAATAGTATGGTCTGTGAAATAAAGCAAATATGTTGAAGGTCTCAAATATGTAAAAGCATTATATTGAAAGAATTGGGACTTGAAAAGGATTATTATAGTGGCGTGTAGATTGTTTCACAGCATCCGAGACCGAGGTAAACTTGGACTCGCTAACCGATGTGTCCTTGACATATCATCTTAGTGCCGGTGGTAAGCGGGTTTGTTGTAGCAATACGACTTGCCCGTGGACATCGCACAACCCTACCGTTTGTGGGCGGCGTCTTACTGCATAGCGTTATGATACGTCGGCTATCTTTCGGATTAAGGTGAGTGTGTTTGGTAGTACTTTTAAGTGCAGCAAGCATACTCAACTTCATGTCTTAGTGCAATAGCGCTATGATATGTGGAGTTTTGGCTACTGACGTCTTAGTACCGTGCTACTATGATACGTTGGTGGTATTTTTAGTTAACAACATTATCAATTTTGTTACCAAAGTCGATAGGGATCATGTGGGTGTGTTGTGAGGGGGCGCCATCCGTATGATAGTTGCATTGATGCTTATTGCTACTTGCAGTATTGCATCTTGTGATGGATCTGCGGGTGTGCTGCACCTGATTCGACGCATCTTGTGGTTTTGGTCGATGGAGGTATGCGGGTGGTGCTGTCTGCTGGGACTGTATGGGGGACCTTGGGATGGTGTAAGCCTGACGATAGTCGTATTGATGCTTGTTGCATTCTGCAGCATTGCGTCCCTGCGATGGTTGTTTGGCGGGTCGCTCTTCTCAATGGCGCTCTCTGCATCTTGGTTTGATTCACAACCCAAGTAGCTTTGCCCAAGTCGGGTCCCTTCATAGCGGGGCTGCAGACTGTCTGCCCTCCATGATGTTTTATATAACAACATATTAATATATCTCTATAAAGTTCCCACCTTTGAAAGATTGAAGGCAACTTGTTGGTGGGTGAGACAAACATGATCGAAAAATGCATATACTCAACGTCAGTGACACAAACCCTTTCTGATGGCGAATTATTACTAATATCTTATAACTGCCTATTGGCTATATCTGCCATTGTATTGGTTGGTGGAGCATATGTGTCGACCTCATGCGGGTGGTAGCTGGAGGGAGAATCTGAGAAAGCTCTCAAGGCTGCGGCCGAAAGCCGCGCAACGTGGGACCCCATTCCCTTGAGGTGAGCGGTAGACTCATGACACGCTCTGCGGCCAATTGGCCGTGCTGACCATGCAATTGGTGGTGATGCCTTACACTTACATCACGTCTGCAGGAACGGCGGTCTGGCAGGTGGTGGCGCTCACGGACGGCTTTTTATGGCCAGTGTGCCTATTGTTGCCTAACCCGTGTGACGTACATTCACTGTGGCTGGATTTGATCGTATTCTGTATGGCGTTTACACGCATTGACATGCGCGACTTCGGTCGATGTTTGTGCTTACGCACTGTCAAGGGGCCAAGTCCTCTTTTACTGGTTCGCCAGTTATTTTGCTGTGGACTACGGTCCAGTTCCCAAATTTGCGTACCCTTCGGGGGGAGCGCATTAAAATGGTTGGCGCTCACCGTGCGCGGCGTGTGCGGAGCCGTGTACCTCCTCCACATTTTTTTTTTAAATGTGGAAGAGCGAAGCCCTTGTATCTGGTATTTGATATAAATATTGTGAGCCTTTTCCAAGCGGGAAGGGATTAATTAATAAGGAATTGACTGTTGTGAACCTGATACAAGTGGAATAAGGACAATTTATTGTTCTTAACTTTTATTTGAGCTCTGTCTTCGTGAACGGGGTTCTTTAGCTTATAAGACACTACCAACAGCTTTCGATTGCTCTCGCAAATATTCATTCTTCCAAGATACACCTAAAATAACTAAGTTACTATACAAACACAACGTAAATAAGGGTCCTAACTAAGACGATCACGCCATAAATTTATTATACGGCCTATATTTGAACCTTTAGAAAGATCAATGTATGATTAATATACTGGTCACGTAAGTTAGATATACTTGTACAACTTATAGAAATAGATTCTAAGGAAATAAAGGTATAAATATATATAGAAAGAGTGAAGAGATGAGAAAGGGGGGGGGGGGGGGTCGTTACACTAACATTACCCAAAGAATTCTAAAGGAACCGAAACAGGTAAAAATCTGACGGTGCAAGGTCAATACTATTTGGTGGATGCATTAAAATTTCCCAACCAAGCTTTCTCAATTTTTGCTGAGTGGCCAAACATATGTATGGTCTGGCGTTATCATGAAAAATGACCATTCCTTTCTGTTGAACAATTCCGGACAGAGTACAACCAAATATATTTTTCTTCAATTTCATACAAACAAAATTTACAACCCTGACTCGACCTATTATTAATTCATATTTTACTATTCAAATTGACTACCTGACAGAAAATGAGCCCTACAACTTAGTAGGAAAGTAGTGATAGTATGTATGAGTAATATAAAGGGGCGTGAATTCTGCCATCTCACTCTAGAGCAACGCGGCGGATTAATTGCTTCATAACCCACTCAGAAGTTGTAGGAGGCCAGACCCAGCAGTGGGACGTATACGGACTGTATCATTACTTTTACTTTACGAAATTGAATCTCGTTGAGGAGTTTTAAGTAAAAAAAAAACATTTATCTATCGACCGGGATTTGAACCCAGGGCCACAAGATAAACAGTCGTGCTTACGACCACTGCAAAGTAATAATTTCAAGAAGCATGACAAATGCAAGCTTATTTTGCGTTGCCATCTTTCAGTAATATAAAGAAGTCCTATGAAAAGAAATGAGCTCTCTTTGAAGAACGTAATAATAATAATATTATATATTATATAAAATATAAAATATTTCGCGGTAGGGCCACGTTAAACGAAGTAATTATATACTCTTTGGAGCCACTGCAGCTATACTATGGCTGCAGCGTGATTTACTCAGCTCTACCGAGGAAAACATGCTCTAACATAATTCCAACGTAAAATCTTTCTACTAATATTATAAATGTGAAAATTTGTGAGGATGTATTGATGTTTGTTACTCTTTCACGCAAAAACTACTGAATGGATTTCGATGAAACTTAACAATATTATAGGGCATATATCAGAATAACCCATAAGCTATAATTATTAAAGACATTGTGTAAATTGGCCAAAATATAACGATTAATGTTAAGTAAGGCTGAAAAAAATTTTTCATCTTTGAGCTATTTTGGCGTGTACACGCATCACGCAAAAATCTGTTAACCGATTTGGATAGGGCTTTCTCTTGCAGATATCTGATGTTATAAGGAGTAATTTAGGCTACTTTTATTTTAAGGTTCTGCGCAAAAACAATCCACGCGGGCGTAGTCGCGGGGAACAGCTAGTAAAAGCCATGCCATTATGGCATTGTTTCGTATGATAAGTGTACAGAATAGGAGACACGTTTTGCAGGTGATTAGGCATTCCATCCTAAGCCTGCATTCTGAGACAACCTCGGGTTTAAACTCAAACTTCACAATTTCAATACTTGTGTTACATTATATTATGGTCTGCTCTAAAGTTTGATTGTTCTTTTTTTTCTAAATTTTTTGAGATTAGTTGTCAGGAGTGACAACATAGCATTTTGATTCTTAACTGATGGTTATATGTATTGTAGGAAGTAATTACAATGTAGAGTACAAGAAAGAGGAAAAGGCTTTAGAATAGAATAGAATCACTGTTTTATTCAATGTAATACTACTAACACCCGTTCGGATAAAACCTCTGTCTTGTGAGGAACCAACAAGAAACCTATCTGGACTTTTCTTATTAAAAATTTATTCACACTAATATATTACTTTATAAACAATTATAAAACACACAGATTACATTGATAGGAACAGAGCTAATCAAATATAAATTGTACTGAAACTAATTTCGTAGTTGATAATAATAATAATTTCGTTAATTGAAAAAGAAAGTAAAAAAAATGGTTCTTATTATCATTGCAGGGCTTGTGCCTATCGAATGATATGGCTTCATTGGACAGGCAAAAGCCCTGCAATGATAGTAAGTATCTTTTTTTTACTGTTTTTCTTTTCAATTCAGTATAGAGCAATTACAGTTGGACCATACCGTAATATGTCCCTGTCACAATCACACAGTAGTGTAACATGAGGGTCGTAGTGCAATCATAACACCAAAGTATGCAAACCAACAGCAATACTACACACTCCAGTGCAACTCAGACTAGTCTCCCAGCAACACCATCGTCTTTTCCCGCATTAAATTAATTACTCCGCTAGAGTGATGCAACCTCTCTGTATTTTAAAGACGCGCCGACACGGCCACCTCTGACTATCGCACGTCCTCGTGCACTTGGTAGTAAATCGTCAGCATACTGTCTATCAGTTATCACTACTCGCACCAGCGAGCCGCTATGCCGCAGCAGCGCCAGCAAGCCGCCGCTCTGCACTCGCACTTGTAGGCATAGGCACCAAGTAAGTATACCTCACGGTGGCTGTTGACATAGGCACAAAGCTAGTGTTAACTAGTACCTGGAACCTTTTTTATATTGGATTTTACTCCGTGTATAATGTAAAATTTAAAGCACACACCAGTAAAAGCAAAAGACATGGAAACAACTACGTCAGATGAACAGCGTGCACTTACATCCAACACAGGTCTCGTAAAATAGGTATCCAAAGTAATTTAAGATTTAAACAGAGTTTCAGATTTCAGGTGTATGTAACAAATAAATAATCTGCTTTGTAAAATTAAAAATTAAAAGAAATGAAGGTAAATGTATTGTGAACCATAGAATTCCAGGCTTCCAAAGTTTACCAGACATTCTCGTAAGAAACAGCAACTGTGTGACATGGCACTCACAAACAGTTGCAATAACTGCAACTATGTAGAGAGACTGAGCCCACCACATAGTTGCAATAACTGCAACTATGTAGAGAGACTGGGCCCGCCACATATTTAAATAGGCCATTGCGCAAATTATACGCATTAGAAAAGGCCACTAATTACATGCAGAGACGTAGGTCACTGCACACATTGCAAATATAAAAAGCAACTGTATGAAAATATCACACATTACAAATACGGCATCACACAAATTGCAACAGTCATTAAGTCGTCCGATACACAAAGCGTGAGCAGAGCGTTCATGGCCCCTTTCTCAACCTATCAGAAGTCACTTGAACTATGGACTGGACGTCTGTAACCCTTTCATCCACATACCAGAAATCGTACAATATTCCTTAGACCGAGCTTATGAAGCCCCGCCATCCGGCTTTCTCAGGACACATAGCGTGGACCGGGCTTGCGAGGCCTCTTCATGCAGCTATGCAACGGCACAGCCGCCGTCATATCTATATTCTAAAGCATACTTTCATCATATCGCGTGGACTGTGTGCATGGAACTTTTACTTCTATAAAAGTAGAATTTTGAAAATGGAACGCTGTCAATACAGCAATTATAAAAAGTCATTATAATTGCCGACGTAGTGGATTCTCTTACATGAGAGAGTCCAATAGACCATGTCGTCCCGTCGATATCTTAAAAGGCAACAGAGGGAAAAAACAGTAGAAGTGCAGCAACATCTTCCTTATAACTGCAGCTGGCAATCAGTCTGCAAAGCGTGCAAAGTATAGCTAATATTCTACCTATGAGATAATCTCTGATGTAGGTCTAATTCAGTATTCAGCAGGGGCTTTTACTGATCTGTAAAGATAATAATGATTTTAATTGATAAATAATTTCGGAAATCTAATAATTAAAAAAATGATAAAATAAATGGTCTATGAATATCTTAAATCTTAATAACGCCACAATAACAAATACAAATAATTACAAAAAATCAATCATTTAACAAACTAAGTTCGTGTGCTCAGCTCCTGTAAAATATTAGGAATTTGCATTTCCATAAAAGAATACCTTCGGTTTATGTCTCAATAAATAAAAAATCATGCGTGAGTGTCGAGGAACACTCAATTGGAAACGAAGTTTCCTTTCGTAGTAAAATTATTATTGATAAATGTGTAACATTATTGATTAACAAATACAAAGAAATGAATTCATCTATTAAAATGAAGCGTCCAATTTAAAATAAAATATAGATGTTCTCTGAGAGCACGAGCCCTTCCCCCGTTCGGATCGACCCATTCGTGATACAACCATGATATAGTTTGCAGCGTGGCTAAAATTGGTAATAAATTGCTATAAAAATAAAAACTTTACACATTCAATTAATCAACTTACTATGATCATTTTTTATACAATAAATAGACCAGATGGAAGTTAGCGTAGAATATTCTTTTTTTTAACACTAAACTGTATGCCAATTAATTGCTCCATAAATGCTCCAGCAGAATCTGAAATTGCTCCAGCTCTATTGTTATTAGTTTAATTTATAATTAATTTAAAAAAAAATTAAGTATCAAAAATTTAATTTTGCAATAAAGTATAAAATATCTACTTTTTTAAATTAAACTGTATGCCAATTAATTGCTCCTTAAATGCTCCACCAGAATCCGAAATTGCTCCAGCTCTATTGTTATTAGTTAATTTATAATTAATTTTTAAAAAAATTTAAGTATCGGCAATTCAATTTTTTTTAAAAACATAAAATATCTACGTTTTAAAATTAATCTGTATGCCAATTATTTGCTCCTTAAATGTTCCAGCGGAATCCGAATTTGCTCCACCTCTATTGCTATTAGTTAATTTATAAAATAATTTTTAAAAAATGTAAGTATCGAAAATTTTTATTTTGCTATAAAACAGAAAATATATAGTTTTTTAAAATTAAACTGTATGCCAATTATTTGCTCTTTAAATGCTCCAGCGGAATCCAAAATTGCTATACTTCTATTGCTATTAGTTTAATTTATAATTAATTTTTAAAAAATTAACCAGAAGGAAGTTAGCGTAGAAACATTATTTTTTTAAATTAAATTGTATGCCAATTAATTGCTCCTTAAATGCTCCACCAGAATCCGAAATTGCTCCACCTCTATTGTTATTAGTTAATTCAAAATTAATTTTTAAAAATTAAACCAGAAGGAAGTTAGCGTAGAACATTATTTTTTTGAAATTAAATTGTACGCTAATTAATTGCTCCTTAAGTGCTCCAGCAGAATTTGA
The DNA here is from genome assembly GCA_033319125.1 of Parnassius glacialis. Taxonomy (NCBI): domain Eukaryota; kingdom Metazoa; phylum Arthropoda; class Insecta; order Lepidoptera; family Papilionidae; genus Parnassius; species Parnassius glacialis. The sequence continues at coordinate 31,188,889 of JAVANC010000028.1, read as the reverse complement.
AATTGCTCCACCTCTATTGTTATTAGTTAATTTTATAATTAATTTTTAAAAAAAAATTAAGTATCGAAAACTTAATTTTGCTGTAAAACAGAAAATATCTACTTTTCAAAATTAAAATTGTATGCCAATTAATTGCTCCTTAAATGCTCCAGCAGAATCCGAAATTGCTCCACCTCTATTGCTATTAGTTAATGTATAATTAATTTTGAGATAGTGATCCCATTTGAGTAATAGCGCCATCATAAATAGAATGTAGTAACATTCTATGGTTAAAGTCATTTTATCGAACAAAAAAATTGATTGACTCTCAAGGTGGTACGTAGAATAAAATACTAAATGGCATAAACCCAAAAAAAATAATATTAAACCGGTGAGTTTTTGAAATTATGGATTCTTATGAATGAATTGGACAAACATGTTAATAGTTTTTTTTTGTGTTTTAAGCCATCTAACGTCCTTTTTTTGCGTACCACCTAATATAATTGCTCCCTATTAATTAATTAATTTATAATTGTTATTTTTTGTTTAAAGAATTGCTCTACTACTACTTTTATTTACTACCTTTAAACGAGCAATTCTTGTATATATATTTGGGTACTCTGAATTAACACATAACCTACATTTTATCCCAGAAAAATGAAATAAATCCCGCGGGAATTAAAAAAACCTTAGTCCCACGTGGACGAAGTCGCGGGCATCATTTAGTTAACAGATAAAATATTTTATGAATATATTTTTATCTAAGGATAGAAATTGTTTATGTACATTTTTATTTTAATACAAGTAAAAGGCCAGTTTACGTGGGCTTAGCCCACTCAAAAACATGTTTATCTTTAAAATCACTGGTCCAAAGACCTTTAGATTGATATAAAAATAATAAGCAAAAAGTCCAATGTCCAAAAGCCGCATCCCAGCTACTCAGCTGTCATTGTCAATTATGTTTAGACTAGGTAACAGAATCTACTCAATAATGTTCTTCTTTAGTTGAGTGTTTAAATTTTGATGCTTTTTCAATGAGTAATAAAAAAAAATATCGATATCGATCCGCAATCACATTACAAATCAATTTTTGGAAAAAACCTAAAAGTTTAACCCTACAGTGGTCGGGTGGGATTATAATATTTACATTTTCAGAAAAGTCACTTAAAAATGAATCTTTTGACATGTCAAGTATTAAAAGTTGAAAAGTAGGAGGACGTGCTCAGTGCAGCCCGTGCATGTGCATTTATTTATGAATTTATTTGTAAATAATAACTTGCTGGTCGAAGAGTGTATCAACAAAATAGAGAAAACACTAGCGATCACATTATTATACACAGCAGACAATAATTTGTGATCTCACTTTGAAATTAATGTGTCATTTTCATATATTAATATGTAAAAAGTTCTTTTCATTATTATTATTTGAAATAAAAAGGAGGTATAAAATGTTTTTTTGTTTATTTAATATAATTAACCGTTGACTAAATGTTACCTTGTTTTATTTAAAATAGAGTATGTATTAGTTAAAGTTGATATTTTACGGCTTTCTTCTTATTTTAGATTGGGACTACATATGAAATCCATGTGACCACTTCTTGTTTTTTATAAGGCGCGACAACTACAGTGTTAAGAAATAGTCTTGTACACTTACTTAGCTGTCATGTTGCCTATTCTTTTATTCGAATTTCCACCTTAGCTTTATATTTATATATTTTTATTAATTTTCTCAGTGTTAAATTTAAAAAAAGTATAAATTATATTAATACTTATATATATATTATGTAAGTTTATTTATATGTATAACTTATATAAATATATTACAAAAGCGTTACAAAAAAAAACAGTGTTGTGGTCCGTGAAGACACACGACAGAAGTGAAACTTTTGTATTACAGGGAAACATTTCAATTATTCATCAATGATTTTTGAATAACATGGATGGTGTGTATCATTCATTTATTTACATAAAATTATATACATATGTGTCACAGTGCATCATCTTCTTCGATCTTAAGAAGAGACATATCTGTTTTGTTTGTTAATTAGATAATTACTATCTAATATATACGTAATTTTTTTAATAGCACCATCTATTTCTTTCTTTCTATAAGTAGTAATTTTATCAAATCAAAATTGATTAACTCTCATGGTGGTACGTAGAAAAGACGCTAGATGGCACAAACACAAAAAAATTATTAAGATGGTTGTCTAATCCATTCATAAGAATCCATAATTTCAAAACTCACCCATCAATACTATTTTTTTGGCTTTATACCATTTAGCATCTATTATACGCACCACTTTTGAGAGTCAATCATTTTTTATTCGATGAAATGACTTTTACTATAGAATGTTACTACATTCTATTGACGATGGCACTATTACTCAAATGGGATCACTCTTTCTCAAAACTAATTATAAATTAACGAATAGCAATAGAGGTGGAGCAATTTTGGATTCTACTGGAGCATTTAAGGAGCAATTAATTGGCATTTAGTTTAATTATGAAAAGCAGATATTTTATGTTTTATAGCAAAATTAAATTTTCGATCTTTTTTTTTCTTAAATAAATTATAAATCAACTAATAGCAATAGAGATGGAGCAATTTTGGATTCTACTGGAGCATTTAAGGAGCAATTAATTGGCATTTAGTTTAATTATGAAAAGCAGATATTTTTTGTTTTATAGCAAAATTAAATTTTCGATACTTATTTTTTTTTTAAATTAATTATAAATTAACTAATAACAATAGATGTGGAGCAATTTAGGATTCTGCTGGAGCATTTAAGGAGCAATTAATTGGCATAGAATTTAATTTAAAAAAATAATGTTCTACGTTAACTTCCTTCTGGTAATTTTTTTTAAAATTAATTGTAAATTAACTAATAGCAATAGAGGTATAGCAATTTCGGATTCAGCTGGAGCATTTAATGAGCAAATAATTGGCATAAAGTTTAATTTTAAAAACTATATATTTTCTGTTTTATAGCAAAATTTAATTTTCGATACTTACATTTTTTTTAAATTATTTATAAATTAACTAATAGCAATAGAGGTGGAGCAAATTCGGATTCTGCTGGAGCATTTAAGGAGCAAATAATTGGCATACAGTTTAATTTTAAAACGTAGATATTTTATGTTTTTTAACAACATTGAATTGCCGATACTTAATTTTTTTTTAAATTAATTATAAATTAACTAATAACAATAGAGCTGGAGTAATTTCGGATTCTGCTGGAGCATTTAAGGAGCAATTAATTGGCATACAGTTTAATTTAAAAAAGTAGATATTTTATACTGTATTGCAAAATTAAATTTTTGATACTTAATTTTTTTTTAAATTAATTATAAATTAACTAATAACAATAGAGCTGGAGCAATTTCGGATTCTGTTGGAGCATTTATGGAGCAACTAATTGGCATACAGTTTAATTAAAAAAAAGAATGTTCTACGCTAACTTCCATCTGGTAATAAATAGATATTACAAAATTACAAAAACCAGACGACATGTAAAGGCATAGTGCAAAATTAATGTAATCTTTAACTTTTTCGTATAAATTCCGGTCTACTTACATTCAATTACAAAATTTGCCATAAATATAATCTCAAATCAATAGCCAAAACTCATTTTGTTATTTATACAGTCATTTGCATTTGCATTGGCAAATTGCTGGTAAATCATTCCACTACTCCGCTGTACTTGTACGATTTTAGTGTATAGGTATACAATGCTGTGATCGTGTCTGATCACATTTTTTATTTATTTTACTTATTATGGTACCTCCTAAACATATAAAGAATAATGTACAATATCAGTATAGTGACGGTTTATGAGAATACACTATCCATTACCATCATATCATGCCGAGGGTGTTATAAGAAGCGACTGTAGGAAATAATACAGGAGATGGATCTTCCTGAAAACTGCTTATACTCGAATCTCATGAATCTCATCATAATCTAGTCGGTTATGTTTTTCTTGTCCTGGAATAATTTTAAATATATTTTCAAAATTAAAAATGGCCAATTTATATTCGCCGTCAGTAACAGATGCAGTTTATCGTTGCTATTACTCGTGTGCAAAATTACTCCTTGTTTAAAAAACTTTGCTCTTGTCGTTTTTTTTCTTATGTATTCTGTATTTTCATAAATTTGAGTTATCTAGCTATTGAACTTATTTCAAATTTATGTTGACGATTCAAATTTACATATTTTAAATTTTTAATGTAGAATTTACTTTAAAATACGACAAAACAATTATTTATTATTAAAATTTGGTGTACGTGGCGGGGTAGTATCATCCTGTGGGTGTCGTAAAAGGCAAAAGAAGGTAACAAACAAGAAGATGGGCAGCAGCGTCTTTCTTATAACGACTTAAAATAAAAAACTGCGGTTGCCAACCGGCTTTCCAAGCGTGGCAACTATAGCAAATATATTCCTATGAGGCCTAGTTTCAGTGTGATGGCGGCGTAAGAAAATACATTTACGCATGGGATTAATAGTAAATACCATGAAAAGGGCATCAATGACCTCAGAACGTTAATGGGGAGCACTTTTGTCGTATGCTTATACGGTTACATGCAGAGATGCATATGACACAATGACTCTTTAACACAATAAATAATAGTTTATGAAAAGAATGTTAGCTTCACTTGGGATTCGATTCCAGGAGTCTTAGTCCACTAACGACGGGTACTTTGACCACTTAACTACAGGGTCATCACTGATACTTTATGCCGGTGTCTGAACGTGACCCTTCCCCGTTCAAGTCGACCCATTTACGTGCAATTGCATTTATTGCATTCTAGAATGAATTGTTTACGTAAAAACTAGAGTCTTGTGTACATAAACATAATTTATTTAAAAGAAGAAACGAATCTATCCACTATTTATTTATTTGTTTCTTTAACAGCTCTAACATTTCTTTAAATTACAAAATTGCTTATTTTTGACTCTGGCATGACTTAGGTATTTTTGGTTGTATTGGTTAAGGCATCCGTAACTTTACCCAAGAAAACCAAAAATACCTTATTAATTAGTCAAGAAAAGTATAACATTTTTAACTTTTTTATTTATATAACAACATATTATATTAAATGCCAACATATCGTTTTTAATATGGGAATTATGTAAAAGTAAATTTATATCCTGGCGTCCCACTACTGGGCACAAGTTTCCTTTAATTTCTAATAGTGATATAGAGCAATTAGTCTGCGGCACCTGTTTCCTCACGATAATTTACTTCACCGCCGATCACATGGTAATTCAGCACTTAAAATGATTACCATTTTAATAGAATAAGGGTGCCAAACGAGCACACACTGGCAGCAACAATGGATGCTACCAGTGTGTGCTCGTTTGTCCCATAAACATCTAATAAAAATAAAACATCTATGTATCTATCATCGAATAAAAATCAGCTAGCTCTTTCCAAAAATGTGTTCTGTTGATACTTAGCTTGAGATAGCAGTACAGATAAAATTTCCTTGTGCAGTAGAGTTTTCAAGGGCACTTTGAAACTAAGTTTGCTAGTTATTCTGGAACACAACCCCTTGTGCTATTTTCGGTAAGGAAGGTTACATCGGTAACATTTCTAAGTACCTGGTGAGGCTTAATATGAAGGTCTGTACAAGATGTATCAAAGGTTCTATCTAAAGTATAAATAGACGTTGGATTTTTTAATATGTTAGCGTTATGTAAATGTGTTGTGGATTATTGATTACTATATACAGATTTGTTGTTTGTTGCAAGGCGGAATACTTTCTCCTATTATGTTTTCCTTATTTAAAAACTCTATCTCCTCAGTTTTAGATTGTTCGTACCATCTGTATGCGGATGATCTTCAGCTCTATGTGCAGTCAGACTTAAATAATCTCAACTTTGTAGTACATAAACTATATTATAACCTGGAAGCCATAAAAGAATGGTCGTATAAATATGGCGTTTCAGTTAATCCAGCCAAATGCATAGTCATAATTATCGGAAGTTCACAATTATTAGCTAAGATTGATTATGGAAATCTCTCTCCTGTAATTTATAATGCAATTTTGATTCCATATTGTAATTCCATAAAAAATATTGGCCTGTACATGGACAAAACGATGACCTAAAAACTGCAAAAATCTGAAGTAAGTCGTAAAGTTGTTGCCACCTTGCGTTCCCTTTATCGTTTTAAAAATTTCCTACCTTTCAAAACCAAACTTACGCTAATTCATTCCCTCATTCATTTATTATAGATTATGCAGATGTATGTTACCCAGATCTGTCACAAAATCTTCTAAACAAGTTGGAGCGCCTTCTTAATAATTCCATAAGGTTTATTTTCTGTTTATGTAAGTATGACCACATATCTTCCTATCGTTCAAAGCTTAAATGGCTACCTATACGTCAAAGACGATGCTCAAGAATTTTACTTGTACTTTATTCAAATTTAAACGATCCAAGGTCGCCTTCTTATCTTATGGGTAACTTTCATTTTCATCATTCGATTGACGGTCGAATACCATGACAATCAAACCGTCTGAGGATAAGGTTTCCACAACATAGGTTTAATTTTTTCAGATCCTCCTTTACGATACAAGCTATACATCTTTCGAACACCCTTCTCGATGATATTAAGAATGCTACAAATAGAAACTCATTTAAATTACTTCTACGACAACATTAAATGAGGGCGCTTACTAACTGACAGGTTTATTCAAATATTTATTTATTTATATATTAATACGGATATTTATTTATAAAGTTTATAAGCATGTATACACATTTATATATTATATATGTTATATATATATATTATATACACTCAAATATATGTTGTGTATGTATGTACTATGTATATATTATATTTTAATATAAATACACTTTATTTATGTATTATATGTCGCACCTGCCTACAATTGTCTTTAGCACCCAGGGTTGACTGGCAGAGAATGCCATATGGCATTCAGTTCGCCCTATGTACCCTTTACCTTGGTAAAGGTGTTTCATTTAAGTTTATAAATAAATAAAAAAATTGTAAGGCAGTGCCAGCAGTGAGACGTATATACACTGTAAGTACTTTACTTTTTTAATAATATCATCATAATCATCATTACAGCCTTAAAAGTATACTGCTATTCATAGCCTTCCTTCTTAAATTGTTTTATGAAAGGGGATTATTTGTCATAGTTGCATTTCCCTCTGTATTCTCTCTTATGACACCCACGGGATGGATGATATGGGCTGGTCGATTCTTTATCGCCACTATACGCCATTAATTATATAATTTCTACCAATAGGCATTCATAGTTTCTTGGTACATTACCGATTTACCACGTGTTTGCTGGTGAAGAAGAACATCGTGAAAAAAATATGAGAAAAAAAAATTGAAAATATGTGAATTCCACCAACACGTACTAGAAAACGCAGCGAGTATTTCCTTGACCTAAACCGTCTCAGAAATAAGAGGAGGACTGTGTACGGGGGTGGGGTTTATACAGGCTGTAACTTTAGCACTACTAGCCCAATAGTTAAATATACGGACTGCGAAACTCAAAAGTCGTGGATTCAAAATACGTAATCATCATTATCATTTATATAACCCGTCACAAGTCATCTGCTAGACATAGGTCTACCCAAAAGAATGTCACAAAACGTGGTCCTGAACCACCTGCAACAACCAATTTCGTGCATGTCTTACCAGGTCATTACTCCATACAGTTCCCTTAACAATACTAGACTTCCACTCGAGAACCTTTCTTCCTAATTGGCTGTCGATGTTTTCGAGCTATATGCCTGGCTCATTCTCACTTCAGCTTGATCAGATTCATTCGGCTATGTAACGGTTACTTTGGTTCTTCTGAAGATATATTTGTTACGACTATGTATTAAGACCTTAATTTAATGAAAATTTATGCTATGTATGACCTTAACCAGCGTTTTAATCTTAAAGGTGCTTATAACCCTTTCAATTACTCTGAGGATGCTAAGGTATTTTTGGTAAGAAATATCAGCTTAATGAGATTATTCAGCAATACTCGTAATCCTCGAAAATCTATCTATCTATCTATCTATTTGTCTTTCTATCTTTGTTTCTGGCTCTTTTGGTTCGTAAGTGTACGCTATTGTGTACAGACGTGTCATATAGTAATTAAAATAATTAAATAATATGTGCTTAGCCGTGACCTCGTTATAACAATACCGGTAGTAACTGTGACATACTTTAGTTATATTTGTGTTAGTGATTTTGTTGAAATATTTTAGCTTTATCTAGAATAGGTACTAAAATGGAGAACTGTCCGAAAAGCTGCAAAAATTTAAGAATAGTATCGAAGAGTCATCAAAACCGGACTCTGGAACCACTTTTGCGGACATGGTCAAAAAACGTGGCCAATTCCTCATTCGCCCAAACAACCTCAGTACCCTAGCAATTTATCCGAGGGACAAGTCCAAATCCAGTGATGACACGAAGTGCCTCTTACAAAAAATAATATCCCCAGAAGAATTCAAACTACATGTCTGGGGCATGAGGAAGGTCAAAAATGGGGGAGTTATAATTAGCGCTGAGACAAAAGGAGATATCGACAAATTAAAGAACTCCGAGAAGCTTGTATCTTCTGGCCTTTCTATGGAAAAGCGAACTAAACGACGTCCAAGGATTGCAATTGTTAGAGTCCCTGTAGCCCTCACGGATAAAGAAGTGTTCGAGTGCATTTTCGAACAAAATATTGCCGGTAAATTTCCCAATGCCACGCGTGAGTTCTTCCTGGCAACAGTCAAACTGAGCCATAAATCAGTAAGAAAAATCTTCCTGCCTGTAATTATATTGTCGAAGTGCCACCTAGCATTAGGAAGGCCCCTATCAATCAAGGACGAATATATATTATTTGGACCTCATGCGCAGTCAGAGACTTTACAATAGTAACAAGATGCTTCAATTGCCAGCAGTTTGGTCATTCAGCCAAATTTTGTCGGGAAAGTAGCCCTACATGTACTACTGTGGAGAGCTCGGGCATTCAAATAAGGAATGTAATAACAAAGAGCATGCCCCCGTTTGCGCGACGTGTAAACGTTTTAAAAGAAAATGCGACCACAAAACTGGTGATGAAAGCTGTCCAGCACGTAAATTCGCATAGGACAAATATATCAACTCCATAGACTATGAGGGCGCCTAAGAGCGCCGCGTATTATATTATTTACTTAGCTCGCTTAGCTTGCTAGCTTAAGCTAGCTTAGCTCTTAAACACTAGTTTTAGATTATCTTTAAGCTTAAGTATGGCGAATCAATTACTCAATGACCTAGACAAATTTTCTGTGTCTGACGCTAAAACATGTAATGTTGATGACTGTAAACACTTCCTCCCACGTCCTGAAAATAAGTTAATCTTACTTACACAAAATATTAGAAGCATAAATCGGAATATAACCGGGTTTGAAGTGTTGTTGCATAGACTGGATATAAAATGTGATTTTATTATCCTTACAGAATGTTAGCTGTCAAACCTCCCACCCCACCTACCGATTCTAAATGGCTATTCTTTACACAAAACCGAGAAAAACATTAATAAAAATGACGGTTATCTATGTTCAAAATAATTTAAAAGTAACTGTCACAGAACCTACATTCCAGGATAGTAATTGCTTAATCATTCGAATTAATTCCGAGACGATTGTTATCGCAATTTACAGACCTCTTTCACAAAATATTGATAGATTTCTAGAGTCCCTTGATATTACCTTAAACAAACTTAGCACATATAAAAATATAATCCTAACCGGTGATATAAATATTAATATTACCCCTGGGAAAACAGATAACCATGCACATAACTACCTAAATATTTTCTATTTTTATGGGCTATTACCAACACATTACCACCCTCTACATCAAAGCGGCTCTTATTTAGACCATTTTGTGATTAAATCAAATAAACCTTCTTTAACAATAGTTACTAATTCCTCGCTTACTGATCATCAAGCAATTTTACTAACATTACAATAAGCATTACCTAGGAAAAACTACATACGCAACTACACTAAAGTCCATATGACGAACCTTGAAAATGACATTCGTAACATTAATTTTGACTTTGTTTATTGCTCTGACGATGCAAATACGTCCTTGAGTTACTTTATATATTCTTTACAATACGCAATAATAAATAATACATCAACAACAATAAAACTTATAATATTAAAACTTGGATAACACCTGGTCTCGTACGCTGTATAAGAAATAGAGACAAACTTCATTTAAAATCTAAACTTTCTCCTGATAATTTTATACTTTCTGCTACTTATAAAAGATGTAAGAATTTTTGCATCATCATCATCATTATAGCCTTTCACAAGTCCAATGCTGAACATAGGCCTCCCCAAAAGAATGCCACAAAGCACGGTCCTGAGCCACCTGTACCCATCGACTTCCTGCATATCTTACCAGGTCGTCACTCCATCTAGTGGGGGGACGCCCTACACTTCGTCCGCCGGTACGAAGCCGCCACTCGAGAACCTTTTTTCCATATCGGTTGTCGGTTCTTCGAGCTATATGGCCGGCCAATTGCCACTTCAGCTTACTAATCCGTTGGAATATGTCGGTCACTCTGGTTCTAATGCGGATATCCTCATTTCTAAGTTTATCACGCAGAGAAACTCCGAGCATAGCCCTCTCCATAGATCGCTGAGCAACCTTGAGCTTCCTCATCCGGTCAGCAGTAAAAGACCACCTTTCAGTACCATAAGTCATCATTGGCAACACGCACTGGTTGTACAGTCTCGTTTTCATGTCTTGAGGTATACCAAAAGAGAAGATGTGCCGTAATTTCCCGAACGCTGCCCAACCGAGTTGAATCCGCCGATTGACCTCTCGGTCGAAGTTGGACTTACCTAGTCGGGCTATTTGTCCCAGGTAAACATACTCGTCAACAACTTCGAGCTTAGTGTCCCCAACATCTACCGGCATAGGTGTGACATAGATATGAAAAATTATCTTTGTTTTGTCCATGTTCATCTTAAGACCTATCCGTTGGGAAACACTATTGAGGTCATTGAGCATAGTGCTTAGGTCCTCCAGCGATTTTGCCATAAGGAATATATCGTTGGCAAATCAAAGGTAAGTGATGTACTCGCCATTGATGTTAATACCGTATCCTTTCCAGTCCAGAAGCTTGAAAACGTCTTCCAATGCAACGGTGAAGAGTTTCGGGGATATCACGTCACCTTGTCTTACACCTCTCTGCAATTGGATAGGTTTCGTACTCTGGTTCTGTACTCGGATTGCCATTGTAGCTCTACTGTACAAGCACTTCAGCACTTCGATATGCCGACAGTCGACTTGGCACCGCTGAAGGGACTCGAGCATAGCCCAAATTTCGACGGAATCAAAGGCTTTCTCATAGTCCACATACGCCAAACCTAATGGCAAATTCTACTCCTCGGACTTATGTTCAATTTGCCGAAGGGTATGTATGTGGGCTATGGTGCTAAAGCTCTTTCGGAAACCGGCTTGTTCAGAAGGCTGGAAGTCGTCAAGTCTGCGCGCGGGACGATTCGTAATGACTCTCGAAAACAGCACGTAGACGCGACTCAAAAGGGAAATCGGTCTGTATTTCTTCAAAAGAGCGTTGTCGCCTTTTTAAAGAATAAGACCACCGCACTTCTGCTCCACGCCTCCGGTATAGTGCTACCATGAAGGACGGAATTAAAGAGTTTATGAAGGACTTCAATTACCAGTCTTCCACCCGCTTTCAGAAGCTCCGCTTTTATCCTTTTATTTTTATCTTTTATTTTTAATATTATCCTCGCCTGGGGCCTTGCCGTTTTTAAGGTACTGGAGAGCCATTCTAATCTCGCTCAGACTGACGTCCGGGATATCTTCGGAATAGTGTCGGATAAGACTCGCTCTTGGATCGTTACTCACACTTAGGTGTGGCTCCAACGATGATGTGTACAGCTGCCCATAGAACCTCTCAATCTCACTCAAAATTTCAGGTGTC